>BQNB010048010.1:0-40392 GCA_026074375.1 Tanacetum coccineum
AGAACTTGCGTAAATTAGATTGAAAGCGTTGTTGGGAAAATTAAACGATTTAAATATCGTGTATACGTGGGTTTAAACTTGATATGAGTTGATTTTGGGTCAAAAATAAACTTTTGGCGCGTTTCGTAATACGTAGTCTTGAGCAGAAAATTAGACACGTATTTCAAGGTTTGAGATTTCGTAAAAACTTATTTTTGATTTTAAAATAAGATCAAGTTTATTTTTACGAACGTTTAGATATAAAATGGAGCTCGTAACTCCTTGTAACAAAGAAACTTTTTGCACTTTGTGAGTGTTTTATTTAATTTTTATGTTGATTTGATTATGTATATATTTGCATGTGTTATCTTTATGTTTAGGAATCCATGGATTAGGTTATATGTTATGGTTTTGATGTTGTTGGTGAATTGAGTGATTTAGTAGTGGTGATAGGTTAGCTTGAGGTTAGTGAAAGTGAAATTGATGCGAAATATTGAAGATTTGAGAGGGTTATGGAACCCTCATTTAGATCAGAAAATTTGGCTTATGATTCGGCAAATTAGTGATGTTGTAAACTGAGATTCTGTTGTTTAAAATGTTAGAGGTCGTCCCATTGATCGTTTCGATATAAAAACCGAGTTCTAACTCTTAAAAATGAGAAAGATATGACCATTTGTAGTTAGGAATTATTTCGGCAAAAACTCAGCACTAGTCCATTTTGTAGCAGAATTTTAGTCGACTTTCGGACGTCGTAACTTGGTCGTGTCCAAAGCTTTTCTAGGTTTTTAGGACCCTAAAACTATCTACTTCGAGTCTACTTTCCAACGAATTAGGCCTCGTCGATTTTCAGAATGTAAAAGTGAGTCAACCCCTTTGTACAAGATTAAGTGTCAAAACAGTACTTGCTGTCCAGAAATTCACTTGTAAAGATGCTGTGTGCAGGCGGCTCAAAACTTAATATTTTTGGATGAAATTTGAACAGGAGCTTGTCTATGATATGTGTGACCTACTGGATTTTTCTTAGATTTTTATAAAATATTTAAAGGGGTCTGCTACTGTCCAACGTTTTCTAAGTTTCTGCAGGTCCTGTTTTGAACTTGTAATTGTATGCTAGTGTTTATAAAGAGTATGATTTACTTAAAATATTTGGGGAAAATGCAAGAGTAAGTTAAGATACATACGAGTCCTGGGAAGAAGTATATAAGCAAGAGTTAAAACCATTTAGCAAGTCGTTAAGCGATAACAAGTTACTAGTAAAGCCGGCGTAAAATTCTGAAAATGTGTAACGAATAGAAATAATAAGTATGTTGTCTCATGGATTCTTAAGCATAGGATATTACCACATGCCGATATATGTAAATATGTATCTATCTTACTCGTATTACGTTACACTTTATTCTAAGTGTGAGTTTTAATTCTTTTCTTGTTATCGGAAACCATGTTTGGTGGAATGTACTTGTAACGCGAAACAATGGAGATAACCTTCTGGATATTGGATGTATGGTTAGGGAGCGTGTGTACTACCCCTGGCTTCATTATGGAGATTATGATCATTATTACTTCAGCACTTGTGATGATGCTCGTTGTTTAATTCATGATATATATAGAGGTTGTTGTTACCTCGAGACACTTGTCGTATCTTAGGAGTATCTTGACTCCTAGTGTGGACAATTTCAGTTAGCGAATATATCGCCCGTTTACCTCATTTGATTGCATTGATTCTTGACTTACTACTTCTTGTACTTGCTATGATCCTTGATCCCAAACCACCTTAATGTCTTTTTATGAACAATTTATTCCAAAAATATACAATAATTTATGAAATGTTTTATCAAATTAAATGCCAATTGCGTCGATTTTCACAAGAAGACAAAGCAAAAATGTGTTTCCCAAAAATGAATGAACAATAGTTGACGTGTTTCTCAAAAAAATAAAAATAAATAAATAAATAAAATAAAATAATTTCCCATTTCTATGTCAAATGATTTACTTATTTCAAAGGATAGATAAAAAACTTTTATCATCATATATGGCGTGTAATAATCGAAAAGCTTTCTTTTTGACGAGGACAGATGTATCGTTGCTTGGTCCTCAATTATGCATAGCCTAGCTAACTATGCATAATTCAGGAAGAGCCACACTATGTCGGATATGTCATCGTTTGGTCCTCAATTATGCATAGCCTAGCTAACTATGCATAATTCAGGAAGAGCCGCGCTATGTAAGATTACTCATCGCCTTTAAACTAGTGGTTTTGGATAAATGTTTGGGTGAGAACACTTCCAAATGGTAGATCCTTATGCAAGTAATCCTATTTGATTCGATTTCGTAAGAACAAGTCTGAATTTTCTTGCGTTCCATGAAATCTTTTCTTTCGGACGGTGTTGACTTAGAAAGTCACCTTGACCGAATAATTCCGGAAAGTATTTATGTGTGTCACGTGTAACGTGTGAAATCCAATCTAAATCACAATGTTGGTGATGAAATACAAAGAAACCTGATACCAACACTGAGAAGAAATTTTAACGAGATCAGAAGACTGCCAAATTGGATGAAAGCCGAGTTCGAGTAACTTCAAGGCTAATGAAAAAGACTACCCCTACATCAAATGCGTATTACTATGCCTTCTTTTGTTACAACGGTCAATAATTATGAAGGAAATCATCCTATGACAAAACAAAAATCACTCCGGTGTTACCAATCGGTAACCATGGAAAAGACTTCTCCCACATCAAATGTTTCTTACATCATTTTTCATTCGTTTTTCCGATATGTCGAACAACGTCCGTAGAGGAAAGTTTCTTCGACGACAAACTGTAAATCATCCTTGTTGAATAAAACCGTAATCGTGAAGAAAACTTCTACCCCCGAAACGTATGTGTTTGGTTATCTGACATTGGAGATGAATCCTACACAAGATCGAGTTGTGAATTCGAGGTGTTTGATTTGTTCATGTTCTGCCTTGTGAACTCGGATACCAACATAGAGTGGTGACTCGGATACCAACGTAGAGTCACACAAGGATGGCTCAAAAAGAGATCCTTCGGCATGAGAGCCAAACACAATGGTCGGATCCTACCGAATCATAGTGATGTCGTCCGTCATCATTTTCCGTAGGGAATAAAATGGTACCCGATAGACAGTTGGAGTTTGCCGACTTCGTGGCGGTAGATAAAAGACAATCCCGTTTGCCGTCTCCGTTTATTCAGTTGAGGAATCCTTATGCTTGACTCGATCACCTTTGATCGTCGATGATCAACGGCGGATAGCCATAGTTGAAAATTATGTGCAAAATGTTTTCTTGTTATATGTTTTTGTGTTATGTGATTTCTAGTCGAGTGGTTGTACCTATGTGTGAGCTCGAGACTTCATTATTATATGACGTCGGATCGGCTGGGTACGCCTACCCATATTAAGATGCTCATAAAATAAGTTAAGATAATTTAAGGACACACAGAGCTGTCACGTTTGGTGTGAGAGCTCGAAGTGGTCCCCGCGGGTGGCAGCCAAGCCGGTAACGATCATGCTTGGGGCACCGTGAAGAATGCATAGAGTTTGATAATATAAGCAAACTTGACCATTTGATAGGGTATGGATTCATGGCTACAAGGCCCGTGAGCACCCTATAATGTTAATAATCTTTTTGGGTATGTATCCATGGTTATAAGGCCCGTGAGCACCTTGTAATGTTAAAAATATCTTTTTAGGTATGTATCCATGTGTGAGCACCCTATAATGATAAAAATCTTTTTGGATATGCATCCATGGCTATCAGGCCTGTGGACATCCTGTAACTTTAAAAACTTTTCTTTGGTTGGAATTAGCCGAAAATTAAGTCAAAAATTTGTTGTTAATCATGGCTTGAATATTTAGCAAGCATGAGTTAATGTGAATGAACTGATTGATTGGCATGGCTTGGCTATTTAGCAAGCATGCCGTTATGTGATTATATGTGCTTAATGATAAGTACCTTGTTTCGAATTATGCCATAGTTCTTTCGATAGAATTATGTATACTCCGAATGATTACCGCAACGATGCGTTTTCTCTTGATGAAATAGGCTTGACTGTTAGCAAGCACGATTTGATAAAATTGGGTCAGCGGGGTACGCCTTTTCCCCCAAAGCTAAACGATTTGCATGGCTTGACGGTTAACGAGCATGCAATTATGTGATTTTGTATGCTTAATGATAAGCGCCTTGTTTAGAATAATGCTGTAACGCTTTTGATAGAGTCATGTACACTCCAAGCAATTTTTATAGTGACGCGATCCCTTTTAACGAGACCCGTTGGACAATATGTGTTTTGATTTGATCGGTGTGATCACCGTTGATTTTTGAACTGAACGTCGCTTTGAAAATTTTTCCAAATGCGCCCACTCTTTTCGACTTGTAAATTGTTATATGGATTTTTCTGAACTTGTATCGACCGCCGCAAGCTCGATAAGCTAATAGTAATGCACCATGAACCACTTCCAAGAATTGATGGCTTGTTAAATTCTCCGTTTCCAATGGCTTCTTCTTCGAATCATGTATTTACCCTTCCTTATAATGATTTTTGCGACATACAATCCGTTCACTTATGCACGTTGCATATATTTGATGCCTTAACTTTTGTTCCTTAAATTTTTTCGCAAACCTCGACAAGGACCTGTGTATATCCTCACCTCTTCACAAGTAAACCATACGGCGATTAAGAAGAATTTACTTTTGTACGAATGGCTATTCGAACTTCTTTATACTCGTAATGTGTAGTATGGAATTTTCCGAACGTGCATCGACCATCGCAAATCATATGAAGATAAGGAGAATTGATCTCCGGGACGGAGATCCCTTAAGGGGTAGGTGATTTAACAGCCCGAATTTAAGATTGATATTTAAAACCGAACTATAATTTTATTTCTAATTTTTATGAAATTTATTATTTTTGTTTTTAGTCGGTTTAACGAAAATCGTCGTTTTAGCTATTACGAGCCGTGCTTTGGATATTTATCCGTTATAGCTTTCTAGAAATCGATAATTTATTAATAATTTCATATTTTATCCTCGGAAGCTAAATTATGTCTATTTTTTTACTTTTTGACTTTTCTCGCGTTTTTGCCAAAACCGTGTCAAAAATAGTACTTTAACACTTTTAATATTTTAACTAAGTGTTTTAAATCAAAATAAAGTGGTATATATGTTAATAAAAATAAATAAACATAATAAAGAAACCAAACACCTCTTATTATCTAATTAGCTCCGACAAAACTAAAATCCAAACACCCCCTTATATTTATTTACCTCCTTCACCAAAACCAAACACACACACATTTGATAAAAAAAACATCTCCCTCCTCCACCTCCCATGGCTGCCAATTTCACCATATCCACCACCATCATTTTACAAAATTATTGAACATATTTTAGCATCATAACATCATCTTAGAACCACTTGCAAAGTTTGGTTAATTTTCATGAAGATTGGAAGGTGTTTTTGGGGACTTTTCTTGAAGTTTTTGATTGGGGTTTTATATTATCAAGTGGGAAACATTATTTTGGGTATTTAGAAGAAAAGTATTGAAAGATTTTGGGTGCTTCATGGTTCAAAAATCAGCCACCAAGTCAAGTGGTTGTTTGTGTTGATTCACTAGTTTTAATCCTAATCTTGTAAGTTTAATCTTTAATTCTTGATTTCTTTTGATTTTTGGCCATGCATTTTAGCCATGGTTCATGGAAATAATTATATTTTTGATGTATGAGATGTGAGGAAGAGATGGATATGGCATTGCATGTGGTTGGATAGTGTTAGAATTGATGTTTGGATGGATTTTGAGGTAGATTATAGGGACTGTTTCTAGATCAGTAGTAAAACGTGTCTTTTCCCAATAATTTTTGACTTAGAGCCTACTTTTAAGTTACATGGATGGATAGATATATGTCTAAGATACATGTGGATAATTGGATGGTTTATCAACTCCTCCGGATGAGGGAGTTATGGCCAAATTACTAAAACTAGTCAAAATCCGAGTCTCGAACTTCTTAGGGTGAAAAGTCCAAATATTTGTACTATAACATATAAATATGCATAACTTTAGGTGATAGATAAACATTTAAATTAAACATAAGCGGTGGTTTTAGCCTTTACAGATAAACGGTTTAGGAAATACGCCAATATTGGTGTTTGTTAGGAAAACTTAGGACTGTTGCAGACCAGCAGTATAAAATGGTTAAGTCAAGGTATATGTGTCGAGTTGAGGTTGTAGAAATAAGTTCAAGGTATATGTGTCGAGTTGGCTAGAGCCATATCTCCTCTGGATGAGTGAGATATGACCGTTTTACGGAAATTAGTCAAGTCCGGAACATCGTTTGGAAAAGGAGTTTAACTCTAGGTTAATACTCTAAAATGTAGGAGAGGAAAGTTAATACCCATAGTAGACATCTTAATCTAACATCTCCAAGTGGATTCACTTTAATAGCTATCACGGTTTAGGATTTATGACCGTTTCCGTAAAGGGTTTTGGTTTTGGGAATGATTCTGGTTTGGGTAGCAGGTACTAAAATGTTATTTCCCATTGCTTTGAAACTAATTATTTGATGAGGCTTAACTTTTTGAAAACTAGATTCAAAGGGCTTTCCAAAGGTGAAAGCCTCATACTTAGATCATTTTCGGGCTAAGAGTTAAGGGGTTATTAAGTTGGGTTAAAAACAGAATCTGAGTTTTACGTCTTGTTTTGAAATATAAAAGGTAAGGATACACATTAGTGAATCGAGAATTAATAAGCGAAACTTAATAGATGTTTCATAAGCGCAGGTTAGACATTCACTCAGGGATAAAAATACTTGGGTTAAGTCGTAATGCAATGCCGTGCATATCTTGAAGACATATCTCACGATCACGTGTTTATTTTTACGTATTAACTTCTTTTATTATACTAAGACGCGTCACGTCTTCTAGGTGGTGCTTAGAAGTACTTTTCGCTCGTCCAAGGACTTATCTTACTTCTGTTCTACTTCTTCCTACGGTGAGTTCATAGTCTCGCATTTAAATCTTTTTATGTTTTAAAAACCCACGAGGGAGATACATGCTTGTTTTAGAAAATCGAACACAGGTGATTTTATTATGTGAACGTTGCTATGAGTGTTATGTTGTGGCCCTTCCTTCTTGAACCGTCAATCACCGCTAACCGGTGAACGCTGATGCAATAATAATAGATCTATTTTGGTCTAACGACCTGTCGGGCGTGTGTTCCTCGCGAGGGCATACGGAGACATATTGTATTTAGTATTGGGAGTGTGTAACATTATCACTCCAGGTTGGGCACATGGTTAAGGTTCAGTTCGTGGCTCTAGCATCGTTGTGATTGTTCTATGAACTAAATGTTTTGCTATGCTTATGTTCAAAATGATTGTTTATAAACTCTATGGATTCACTCAACATTTTGTTGACGTTTTAGCATGTTTATCTCTAGTATATGCTTGTTAGCTTGGATGGGACGGAGCGTGGATATCGAAGGACGTGGACTTGGTGAACTTTGTACATACGATAAAATGTTTTTAAAGAAACTTAGTCATGTTGTGGCTTATTTAGAAACGAGTTTTCATAAAGTTTATCGGGACCTTGTAACTCTGATCTTTTTAATAAAATCAATTGTAATCTTTATTATTAAACGTTTCTTTTAAAGTCATTTACCGTGACTCATGAGCTTGTATTATGAAGTAGCACCCCAATGTTGTATTCCGCTGCATTGTAAATTTGGAGGTGTTATACTAAATGACCAAGAATAAACTGATTACACGTTAAGGTTGCCTAATCATGCAAACTAGTTTATTACAAATCAATCAATCGACTATTGTATATAAGCGTATGGATCTTCGATCAAACATGCATAAAAAACATCAATAATCATCAACTAACACAAATACACAATCAATCGCAGGGATTATAACATCGAAGCAAACACTAGATGAATTAACCAAGCATACCTTATAGAGAATAATCAACAATAAGAATTGAAGACATAATAAATATTTAATCAAGAATCCAAATTATTACAAGATATTTATAGATGTAATAAGACCCTCTAAGTAGAAAAAAACAAAGTTACGAGGCTGTATTTACAGGCATAAGTTGAGTCAATTTGTTCCGATGGCATCAGGATTTTAGCGACACCATCGCCATGACCTTTTTTCACCATCTTATAGATTTTCTCATCGCGGTCGCATGGACAGTTGAATCATCAAAATTCGAGTTCGTATAAAGGAGTTATGATCAAAACAATATCTACTACTTCGCGTGCAAGTTGAATGATCATCTTTATCTAGTGACGCCATCATCCTGTTGAATCTTCTAGGGTTTCTTTGAGGTGGATAGATCCTCACGCCGTCACCAAATTCCTGACGTCGTCGCATAGCAATCCTGACGGCATCACCAGTATTTCTGACGCCGTCTCCAGCCACTGTGAGCTCTTTTCTTTAACGACTTTGGTGTAGAGTTGTAATCTTGTCTGTTTCTTCCCAAATTGGGTCCAAGTCACGTGTATTTCCTCCAAGAGCTTCCCAAATGCTAAAACACAAAAAGGAACGATTAAGCACGTATTTTAGAGATATTTGCATGATTTAGAGGTTAAATGACCTTGAAAAAGTGTATAAAATGACACCTCATCAAATACCCCTACACTTGGCATTTGCTTGTCGTGAAGCAAATTGGCTTTTCTACCTAGACAATAGAAATATCAGGGGCATTTAACTTACTTTTTAAAGATAGTTTATAGCACAACCTATTAGACCTCGTAATTAAAAGCAAGGAAAATATACACTAGCACCTCACAATAAGTGTTTGGATTCTCTCTTTCTCTCAGGTGTATAATGAATTATAACAATAATTGGAAATGAAAAAATAACACTCATTACCTGTCGTAGCATACAAATTACCATAGGCTTGGCAAATGATCAAAAACCTTCACCGCAATGGCGTAAGCACCTAGGAATTACTATCAAAGAGGTCTTTAAAGGGTTGTGATGTATGGGTGTAAGTTAAATGGAAACGGATGGATGGGATATATTTGGGTGGATTTGGGGTGGTGGTGAGTTAATTAAATACAATAATACACGTGAAGGCGTTGCTAAGCCAAGACTCGACTAAACTAGAACTAAGATATATAAAAATTATAACTAATTATCTTGATATATACATGAACATAAGCAAAATGGCAGCCCGTACATTTTTTTTCTCTCTTTTTTTATATACATTTTTTTTATTCTTTTTCTCTTTTTTTTATACACATTTTTTCGTACACTTTTACCCTACCATTTGCTGAAACATAATAATACATGACTTGGGGTTTATAATTGCACCCATACACTTGTGTTTTAGAACTCATAATTACAATCTAACTACTGACCCGAATTAAGAAGATCAACATAACATGGAGTGTATTAAGCACGTATGGGGGTAATAATTGACTTTTCTTCCCCATTTTCTTCATAAAACAAAAACTACCATGAATCCCAATCGTCCCAAAAATGTATACACTAATCACAAGACTCGACTTAGCATCCACGTACTCAAGCAAATAAGTAACTAGGTTTTACAATAATGTACTAAAAGCTATACATACAAGGAAAGCTAAGACGATTTGAGTGTAACATTTTGGTAAGGGTGTAAACAATTCTCTTCATTACTAATTTTTAATCCACCAGAAAATTACAAGAATCGCGAAAAGGATAGGCTCAGAGGGGTGTACTAGGGGTATCTTGCACTAAAAATGAGTGTGAAGCATGGGTATGGGGATAGTTATATGGTCGAAGTGACGATAATAATAATTACAGGTATAAAACAGGGGTTAATCCTAGTGCCTCTTATCATTTTTCAAATCCTAATCACACGAATGCAATCTCACTAAGCAGTCTCGGGATGAATCACAAAAGCAAGTTCTAGAATTTAATACACTACTGGTACACTCATATAGTTTTAATCGATACCAATGCTCTAGAAAAGGAGACAAAATCACACATGCACGATCAAATCCATGAACGCGACATATATGATTGCTCATTCCTTAACTCGAGCAAGATAAAGGTAAAACTATCTTAGGTATCAAAGATGGATACCTGAATTCCTAAAGATCTAGGGGTGAACATCACATTTTTAGGGTAGAATTTTAATGTGCTAAGGTTTTTATGCTAGTCATATATTTCCTATCCATGAGACGATAATAATACTTATTTTTCATTGGTATGTGCCATAAAAAATTTAAATTTGGGTCAGAATTACCTTCTACACTATGTTTCGGTATATTAATCATCATTTTAAAGACAAAGCAAAGGCAATTGAAGGAATAGTTTCTAAGGCTTATTTCCCCACTACACTTATTTTGAACATTGTTCCAATGTTCTTAAAAGTACCCGAATAAACGTGTTAGTGCAAATATTACGATATTTAATCTATACGATCTTTTCATGTTTTGGTGATGACAAACATGTGACTTGTAATACGTAACGTAAAGAGCGCAGGTTACTCGTAATCACAAGTTATCAATGCATACTTGCATCTACATCTCTCGAGGTCTCAAGTCTACATCAACACCGACATTTGTTTTCACCCGACGTAAATCACGTAAGGTATGTACAAACAACATTAAACTTGTAGGATGATCAAAGAAATAAGTTTTTTTCTTAAACTTTATATTTTTATAAATATAACAAAAATATTTCTCAAAAATTATTTAGAAAAATTATTTTTGAATTATAAAGAAATATTTTATTTGATAATTATTTCAATTTTAAAATCTGGTCATTTCCCCCTAAAACAAGTGTCACTTTCACCAGATTTCACCTTCACCACAAAAAGACAAAAACATGAGCGTCTGTCGGGGCGGTCCCTTAAATAGGCTGGTGGCCCCCTTAAATACCAGCGGCCCCCTAATATATCTATGACCGCCGTTTCCTGACAGGCTGTTTTTCTTTTGCATGATTTTCTTTATGTTCTTTGTCTCTCAAGATCTCACTAAATCTCTCTAAATCTTTGATCATTCAATTTGGTTAATCTTATTTAAATGTGATCAAATCTTCTATCCTTTCCTCCTTTCCTTAAGTGCAAGAGAAGAACTTTTGTTATCGCCAAGATACGAAGTTATGTAGTCTAGTTAGCCCATTTGTAACATTTGTTACATATAGATCGAGTCCATGTCTTCCAATCTTTAGTAGTATGTAGATCCAAATGATGTATATATTTGTATCTTTCATTCTTGTGTAGTTGTGTAGATCCGGATAGTGTATAAGTCCAGAAGTGTTGATGTTGTGCTAGTTAGTATTTCGGTCCTTAAAATACAAGTATGGGTGATAAATTGGTTCTAGCTAAGATTAGGACTCGACATCTAGCTTAGTGTCAGAAAATAATATAAGCGACGTGATTTATGTGTATAGGCCATAAAACACATGGTTTGTTATGTTGGGCCATAAAACATATCCGGGTTGTTGTACCCAAAGAAGCGACTCGGACCATCTAGCGCTTAGTGTCGGAATAATATTGTAAGCATGGTATAGGTTGTTCTCCGCCCTATAATAAGGGAGCTCTGTTGATTAGTGAAGTAAACTCTCGGAGTTGGATACTCCGTGGGAGTGGGAGTAGGGCGAGAGGAAGCTTCGTGACGAAACCACTATAAATTATCGTGTCAGTTGCATTTCCTTTTAACCTTTCTCTTTAATTTTGTCTTTACATTTATCGCTTTACTTTTACACTTGCATTGTGCTTATGATTGTGTGAACTGGTTTTGTTTGTTGTGTTAGTCATGGTTGTGTAGCTCTTTGTAGTAAACATTGAGTGTGGATGTATTGGTAGAATATGCGTTGTTATTGGAAATTCCATTATCGACACTTCTCATATTACGTCAAACTTGATTGGTGATTTGATACAAATAATCTAGTGCGAAAACCTCTTCTGGAGGCGGTCTCTTTAAATAGGGCGGCCCCCTTATGTACTGGGCGGCCCCTATACATTTATGGGACCGTCGGCAGAGAGTGATAAAATAATTGATACAAAAGATTTAAAGTTTTTAAATGGAAACGTATTCACCTCCCCTTTACGGTTTCCACAATCGGTATCAGGAGCCACGTAGCTCTAGTTTTCAAAACAAATGGTTTTTAAAATAGAGTACGATCCATGTATCAAATTACCCATGAAGGGGGATTAAATATGAAAAGTGTTTTGTTGCTTGATTCGTATTAGTTTTGTTGTTAAATATAACTCGTATACTAGCTTGACTGAAAATATTCTCAAAAAGCTTGGAAGTTTAAAATAGGTCTTTGTATGTCGTAGGAGTAAAATTGATGTCTAAAACACGTGTTTTATGTGCTGGAACAACTTCCTGAGGTCATACATCCCTACATTAAGTTACCAAATGATTTAATAAAAAAATGTGTTTTTGGGTCTCTGGTGGCGGTCCCCTAAATGTTCTGGCGCCCCCCTAATATATCTGGGAGCCATCACCTTTATGGGGGTCGTCTGTCTATTTCAGCAGAATTTGACAAACTTCGAAAAATCATATAAAATTAACCGTAAGTCCGTAGAAGTCGTGCCACCCGCCATTTCGAAGATAATTGAGTCTAATTTCACTTAAAAATACTTCCAAGTCTTCTTTCTAAACTTATATAAGTCAAAAATGCAAAATACTACATAGTGGTCAAAACTTTTTGTTCCGTTTTAACGTAAAACTTGTATTTTACATTTTCCTTTGAGTCGGACATTTCTAATTGATATATCTTTGAAAAATAGTGTATTTGTCCTTTCAAAATATTGATCTTAATTAATTTTTTAAATGAGGAGGAGCTATTTTATTTATAAATCAAATCAAGCTAAGTATACATCGTTATATCCAATACACAAAACAACGCCGAATATCCTTATGTGTATGCTAGATGATTATATGTGTTTACTTTTGTTTCAACTTGGTTAATAGATATTAATAAGTAATCATTACTATTTGTAATTGAGCTAATTATATATCGAAACACATGTGCCATGTATGCTATTTGTATGTTACTAGTTTTTCGGATTATGCCTAATAAGAATTACACTAGATTTCTTACATTAAGTTACAAAATTATTTGTGCATTGCATATAGGCATAGATCACTATATCCACAAGTGTTACATAAACATCTTGTAGATCATTTTGAGTGTAGTAACCCATTTAGGAATGAAAATTCAATAGTTTGTCAAGTGTGTAGAAAAATAATATCTTAAGATCATATATTAAAACCCGTCACTAAAATATTTCCAACACATCAACTCTCTTCTAACAAGATGTCTAAATCTTTTCATCATCTTGCGGTGTTTGACCTTGGGTTGGTTAAACAAAATAAAAGATTGTATTAATATATTGGTAATTAAGTAAAAGAAAATGTATTTTTAAACTTTTCTTGTGCTTGCATTGTTCTAACACACACACATAAATATATTCTTTTTATAAACATATACTGTTTTACAAAATATGTGTGTTGTATTAAAATGGTTAAAAAAATTATTCATATACTAATAAAATGTCAAAAACTATGCATACTATGCATAACAACAAATAGTTTTTCGCACACGTAAAATATATCACAATCTTGAAGTAAGAAATTAACTAGTCATTATTCATCAACCTCACACTTAAAACTAGTCTTAGGATTAGTGGAACACACAATGAAAATCTTTATTTGTCTTCTTTTAAAAGAGTGTTCGTGAGGGTCAAGAAAGATTTCGAATATATATCAACTCATTATTCAAACTATGATTGATGTTATTATCGAATCTAATTGAAAAGTTTTCGAGTATGGATAAGAAATCGGATTCTTATTTGTCTAGCTTTAAGATTATATCAAAATATAACAAGAGATATTATCTTAAACCTACATACTCAATCACACTCGATTGATATGAAAATAACGACATCCCTTTCCAAGACGATAAGAATATGCATCGGATCATAACTCACACTTGTGTAGATGATGTCATATTGAGTCTACTTGTCCAATAGTTGTGTTCCAAATATTTGGCAAATATATGCATAAAATACACAATGAAGTAGGATTGACGACTTGAATGTTTCATCCGAAATACTCAAGTAATTTACCTTGCAATGCAATTGGTAAAGTCGTTGTTTCCGAAAAGCCAAACATGAGCAAATGCACAACATATGTAACTTTGCTCAAACAATTCAAAGCACAACTCAAAACTCAAACTATCTTCTCATCAAAACTCTCTCTTACTTTACCAAATAAGAATAATATTTCTTCTTCACCAAATTAGAACCCTTTAACCATCTAAGGTTAGGATTAGGAAAAATTGAACATATTCCATAAACCTTTATCTTGCTTTCTTTAAATAAGTGATCGTAAGAGGATTTCGAATATGAAGATGATTATTATTCAAACGATAATCAATCTCATCATTCAATCTAATTACAAAATTAGAATATGAACATGAAATCGAGACTAGGATTTATCTAGATCATGAAAATATCAATCAAATGACCATAGATATCTTTTCGTGTCTACATGTTTAACCATCCTCGGATATTACATGAAATCACGAAGTCGATTGCAAGACAACAAGATTAGTCATCGAATTGCAATTCACACTTGCAATGAAGATGTTTCATTGAGTCTAAAGTGTTCAAATGTTGTGTTATTAGCTATGGTCAAATTATACATGCTAAACTTAACACACTCTAAGTAGGATTGACGACTTATGAATTTCCATCTAGAAACTCATAAGTACACCAACTTGATAAGCAAGTCTTGGATGTCATTTCCGAAATCTCAAACCAAGAACCCTTATAACTTATATAAGCTTCTCCTAATAACCTAATTTCAACACCCATTCTCCCCAATATAATGGAAAATATTGATTCTTTGCCCAAATTTGGACTCCACGGATTCCATGGATCCCTTCGTCTTAGATTCATCTTCGTTTAGGTAAAATCTGCCCTTAGGAATTGAGAATTAAACATCTTTCTTTTGTCAATCACTTAAAAGTCCAACATGCATGTAACTAAACTTTAGTTAATCATCATTATTTCTATAAAGAAATATTCACAAGATCTATTAAGGTAAATAACCTTAATTGGATTTCTTTCATAAAAGACATGCAAAGGTGCATTCTTTGAACCTTCATTTATAGTGTATTCAGTTTGTCACTCTTAAGCATACTCCTAGGTCCTAGATGACTCATTCTCTTTTAGACATATAACAACTTGCTTGCTCTCTCATTTAACCTTAGAATTCTACACATCTTGATTAGGATTATGCGAACCGAAATTAAATGTTAGTTGAGTCATGTTAGGCCTTCTATGAAAAGATAATCCAAATTTTATCTTTGCTACACTTCATTAGGCAAATATAGGAATTATATTTTGTCTAAACATAAGAATGACTACTGGAGAATCTATTGCACTAGAAATTCAATTTGACCTAACGGTTGAATTGCTTCCAAGAGTGAAGTTGGGTTTGTGGTATAACCCGTAAAAATGGTCGTGTTTAGCCTGAATTGAGCACCACTAGTGATAGTCTCATATTTATTCTCTAATTTGATTAAATGACTCTTCTTAAATATGCCTAATGATAGTCTACATCGATAGACTTTGTATCTCATTAGGAGTGCACACTAAGCATGTAGAAAATAGATTTCTTCTTAATCAATCTAGACAACATGCACCTCACATATGTGCTTTGAAGCATCAAGATGATAACTTCTCCCGTCTGATGCAAGTATATGACTTCATGACTATTTTGATGCTCAACGATTATTTAATTGTATTCTTATTAAATGCACTGTCTAATTATAAAGGCAGTTTGTCTTTTTCTAGCAGTTTTAGATAATATATCTTTAAGTTTATCTAAATGTACACATGCTCCTAAATGCTAAATGCTAACATGTTTTACATGATGATTACATTTAAAATTATATGGTTTTGGTTGTTGCGTCTTTTACATGACTTACATGTTTAATGTGCACATAACACTATGTTTGGTTGATTGTATGACAAATAAGGTTAGATGTCAGACAGTCTTACACATTATCTTGTTTATTATTTGTGTTGATGCATGCTTAGATAAACTTGCATGCTTATATCTATATGTCTTATACATCTATGTATATATTTTCTCACACTAGAATATCTTTCTTCGCGTATGGGGCACTAATCTAAATTTTCAAAAGAGTCATAAAATGGTCTTAAATCTTCTAGAGTCTTCACTCACACACTCCTTTAATCATCGTCTCGCTTTCTTCCAAATCATCTACTCTTTCGTCAGAATAAAGTTAGATACAAATCTAACACTCCTCCAAGTAGGTTTGACAACTTAAATATTTTATCTGAAATATTCAAATATCTTTAACTTGCGGATTTGGGCAAATGTTAAAGGTCATATCTGAAAATCCCTATTCAAGTCTTTTAACAACATAAGTTAAAACGCTCTCATTTTCTCTTCGACGAAACATTCTTTCTCTTTCGACGAAAACACTCTTTGTCTTTCGATCACACCTCTTTCTTCTCACTCAATCACGCCTCATCAACCATAAAGATGGCTAATCCCTTTCCTAGGCTATTTCCGCTAAACCTTTAAGATAACCTTTATACCTCGTCATGTGATTGATGTTCCTATAAACATTCACAATTATGAGAAGCCACCATCCGTTTTGGACATTGTCAAAGCTCGTCACCTCCAGCTTCGGTTTTTTTTTTCCGTCTTTTCTTATTATTAATATTATTTTAATTTTTCTATATTATTTTCGCGGTAAGAAAAAAACACCGAAGATACGTCACCATTTCCTTCGGGACAATGTCTAAAGAGGAAACATCTCCATCGAAAAGGTTGCGTCTGAAGATAAAATCGCCGACATTCTTTCTTTACCCCTCAATCGCGAATCGTTAAATTATCTTCGTCTAGGTTTAGGAATGATGGAACACATTCCTTAAAGCGTTCTCCCTCTTTGCTTCTAGTTTCGATTCTAGCCGGTTGTTTCCATTCCCATGTAGTGAACAACTTAACTACTTCATCCGATAGTTAACTATAAGTATTTTTTTTTAATTAGCGAAATGCAAATTAAAAAGCTCAATATTTTTAAAAAAATTATTAACAAATCGATTCCAAACACCTCTTTCTGGTGGCGGTACCATAAACAAGGCGGCCCAGATACTTTATGGAACCACCGGTATCAGGATTGTGATATCTTTCATTTCCTTCTCTAATCATAAAACGAACACCCTGATTCTCTCTTCTTCATCATCTTCTTCTTCCTCTTCTTCTATGAGTTAACGTCTACTCCACTCATTCGCAAAACTCTCAATTTTCTAGAAAGTGAAGAACATAAAGAAGATATTCTATCTTCAAGTGTTATTGAGTCGCCACAATGTTGAGTCTCTCATTATTCTTCCACATTGAAAGAACCACTACCTCATTTCACATCCTACCTTTGTTCCTCAACATTGTCAACCAACAAAACACCAAACAAACCTTTAAATTCCCAATCATCCACCTTTGTTGTAACACCCCCAAAATGGGTCGCAGCGGAATATGGGTCTGAGAGTGTTACTTCATAAATCAATAGCACAAGATAGGAGAACGACCTCTAAATGAGTCGTTTAAAAATGATACATTGGATTTAATAAACTTGTTTATTACAAAAGCCCGAAGCTTAAATTGTTCATCCATGAAATTGTAAAGATTTTAAGACATAACAATTATTCCCAAAATGCAATGCACCCAAATCTTTAATGTAATGACTCCAAAATGGTGACCACCAATGTATCCTTGTTTCTTGTACCTTATTGACCTGAGAAAAACATGCTTTAAAACGTCAACATAAAGTTGGTGAATTCACAGGTTTAGTAAAATGTTATAAAGGTTGGGGACCGCAAAGATTTCTAAAATTGTGATAAGTAACGAATACAATATCATAAAAGTAATTACGAAGTGCGCTAAGCTCATGACACCGAAGCTCGACATCTATGTATGCAATTTAATGCAAATAATAGGCCCGTGTAGATGTTTAAACCCGCAACATCCAAATTGTTCCGACATGTATACATTCGTGTTTCGGGACCTCCAAAACTTAAGTGAGAGCTGCTCAACCGAACGGGGTGTTCAATACCCATTTGAATTCTATTCATAACATTCACGCTCGCTAACTAGCAATTGACAGTTCATGATAGTGGGCAATAGTGGGTTTAGCTACTTAGGCCAACTCGTAATTTGTTTAAAAGAGTACTTGCGTCCAAACGTAAAACAATGCATGTTTCTCACCCCAAGGTTGTAAAACAATATAATTATATAAAAGCAGGGCTATGAACTCACCGTAAGTGAATGATTGATTATCTAATTCAAATAAGTGAATCGTCTCGACAATCCGAATGCAACCTAATTAATTATAGGCCGTATGAGTATAATGTATTTCATATAAATAAAACATCACATGTCATATAGTTACACCACCACCTAATAGTTTTTATTAAATCTTTAAAAGTTAAAATAATAATTAACCCGTACTTGGTTAAATAAAAGTATGTGTATTTGTATCCGTAAAGAAAATATTACTTTTTGTTTGCTAATGTACCATTTGTAAAACATGCATATCCTAACTGACTATTACATTTGTACTACCCGGACTAACTAAAACATTACCAGTAGTAACCATTATTGTATTACCAGTACTAATGACAATATTACTCTACCAGGAGTAACTAATATGCTACCAGTAGTAATGACTATGTCTACCAGGGGTAACTAATATGCTACCAGTAGTAATTATGAATACAATATTCCTAACATATATGATTAAATGTTTTTATTGAATTACATAATGACACTTCATTATTAATTTAATTGTTTTATAAAAATAATGTATAAAAGTAAAAATAGTGCGCGTGATTTTAAAACCTCATATCTTTATCGTTTTGACTCCGTTTTATACGTTTCTTATGACCACGACTTTGTATTGAGAAACTCTATCAAAATATCGTATTTATAAAATTTTAAACCCCTGATGAACAGTAACTTTTACTGTTCATTACAGTTTATAAAAACTGTTTTTATAAAATTAATTATACGTAACTTGTTTAAATCATAACTTGTTCATTTTAATTCCGTTTCTCAAGTTCTTTACATGCTCCCGATCCTTGTGAGGAGTACTATTTTAATAAAATATAAAATGTATAAGTTAAATGTCGAATTCCAACAGTAGGTTTATAAAAGTTAATTTGGGTTTTTGATTAATAAAGTAAGTTTTTATAATTACTTTTATTTAGGAACCTTGCACCATTATTTTACCAAGTTTTCTAATATATGTCATACATATAATAAGTCCTCTAATAGTCCATAACACTTGTTCAAATGAAATCCATATCCTCGTGATCTTTTGATACATGAGTTTGTAAATAAACTTTCAACATCATTTAATTTGTAAATCATTCACATAATTTATTTAACACTTTTATTGAGCATGTTCCTTTATTTCAAGTATCATTTTACTACATACAACATAAAATTAGAATTTAGTAAGGTCTTGCAAAAGTTGCTTTATGTTGTAAGAAAAGAATAAGGAAAGTTGCATGTATTTGTTCCGTTATCCGTGAGGACAACCAATGAAATTTTATATAATGAGGACTATATAAAAATCTTGAAACATATAGTTATTCATATTTATCAGGTCTCCACAGGAATAAACTGATCATTAGTAACAAACCAATCTGGAAAATTAAAGATAAGAGACACAAGAAATTATAATACACCTTTGTAAATACACACTTGTAAACAACAAAAGGAAACAAATATTGTGTTTATAATAAGGTTGTTACTTTCTATTGTCGAAATATTTTTTGAGCAGTCATTGTGTTCTATGTTTGTAAAGAAGAAAACACATTCTGACTATTACTATTTAATAAGGGAGTTGAATCAGGGGGGTTGGATAAAGAATCAAAATTAGAAGACTTTAAGTTCTATATGCGGGTCAAACAGGTTCTGTCTGATTTGCTTTGCCTGCCAACGCTTTTTTGGACATTCTAAGAATTTATAAACACGTTAGGTGGCCTTTGACTCGTATAACAGTTTATTTAGCATTGAACATGTTTCTTTATCAACTAATTTTCTAAATATGATTTGTTTGATCAAGTATCAATAACATACAATCTGAGTTGATTTGTTCCCATACAAATGTGTGGAAACTGCAAGCCTGCAACCACTACTTTTCTAAAAAGTCATAAAAGCTTGTTGTGCTTAAAAAGGTTATATTCTTACCTTTTAATTGTTAGTATGACTTTTCTTTGTTTGAGTTGCTCAGTTGCTACTGTGTGGTTTCAAAAACACTTTATTTGACCATTTGAAAAATATTTATGATACTCTATAAAAAAACTAAATATGAAGTTTTGAACAAATATTGTTAATGACATATTCTTCGGCTTCCACTTACAGACAATATTTCGTTGTATCGCCGCGACTTCATAAACAACAAACCTCGTCTGCTATTAATCTCGTCCTGGGTATATATAGGAAAAGTTTTATAGTAACTCATATTCTTATTGATTCTCATTCAGGTGTCATATTATAATGATATGAAGTTTCACATAGTCACATACAAATTAGGCTAAAAGAAGTTTTTGAAACATAAATTACCTGTAACTAAGAACATTCCGATTTTAGCTGGAGAGCCAAGTTATCCCAAATAGGCAAAACTGAATTTAAAGCCTCAAGCAATGATGAGTGATGACGGCTTGTAATGATTACATGTGTATAAGAAATGCCGCACTTCTTTGTCTATTTTAAATTCATGATTTTTATTCACAGTTTTAGCAACTTTTCCACTCTTGGGTTCGCTGCCAAAATATATCTATAAACAAAACAATTATCATAATCAACAACACATAAATCAGCATAATCAATAAAAATACTCAATGAAGAAACATAAAATCATGAGACAAGACAATAATATCTGAAAAAAATAATATGCAAATAATGGAGTTACTACTGCAAACCATCTATACTGTGACTATCGCTAATCTCGCTGGGATCATCATCAACGTTTCCATAGTCTTCAATATCAGATCTATCACCTCAACATCCTTATGCAGTGAGTTACTACAAAGACGATATGAGAGGAAAAATTAAGGGACCTAGACTACATTCAATTCACCAAGCACTTGTCAATAAATAGGGACACAAGTGATTATACATGTGTACCTCGGTTTATGAGCTGAAACAGTTTCTGTGGAGTTAGGCTTATTTGTCCCTTCTCTTCTGTCAAACTACCACCCATAGTTGCAGAGATCAACACTCTAAATAATCTACAGTTTAACAAAAATCAAATGTTAAAAAAATCAAATTGATGACCAATTAAATAATATCTACCAAAATAAATTCATTAAGATAGAAATACTTCTGAGAGTATATTTCTTGCACTTCTTATCAGAAAGCCCATCTAGAAGGATCTACGACTCTCAAGTCAACGACTCTATAAAAAAAACAAAATGGTCTTTTAATTTTCTGCATTAAAGATAGGTTCTTACCTTTACGCAAAACATAAATCATTTCATAAATTAAAACATAGTTACCTTGACTTGAAACCATATTGTTAAACACATTGTGAAACCATATTGTTAAACACATAGGTGTTACAGTTATTTTGGTCGGCCAAGAAAACAAATTATGGTTTCACTGCCTTGTTGCCAACGTTTAAAGTCTTAGACTATGCATCTCTAGTGTTAATAAAAAGTTGGTATTACGCAATTAGTATATCACTCTTATCCATGCTGAGTTATCACATCATTGCATACAGAACTTGTATCTAAAGGCATGTTGGTCATTCAAAGATTCAAGCAGTTACGAAAAAGCTCAAGTTCCAACAAATTACAGTTACATAACGATAATATGATATTAGCTATTTCAAGTATTGACATAGGAAAAATACCTGATAATCTGAAAAGCAAACAAATTCTAGATGGTTTTAGTTGACATCCTTAAGTCTCTTAACTAAAGGGTCTTAGGGATTTTTTCCTAGGATTTGCCTTGTATCCTCATTATCCAAAAGTTCTAAACAATCGCTCAAAAGGATCCTTTAGTTTCTATGATATGATCCCTACTTTTGTGTAATCCAAAACGGTGTAGCCTTTTTCCCTTATTACAGGTTGCAAGAAATTCTTTGGATTATTGCTGGTTTCAGTAAACGATTCCAACAGTTTGATATGTACATCAATCCCACCACAACATTCAAGATGAACCTTTTCTCTGAATCGCGCACTAAAAGGTTAACAATGGATTCCGGATATGACTGAGAACATCTTGCAAAACACATTTAAGGACTTGACCTGTCAATGTCTGTTGTGTAGTGGAAAGAAGTGTTTCGCGAAAAAACATCACCTCGTTCACATATTCATTTTCATTTTGAGACGCCTAGTCAATCATCCAGTCCACATAAGTACATGTGATCAGTGTGTTTTTAAGCAATAAAGAGTTTATAGTGTTCTCGTATAGTTAGACTAATTATGGTCGTATTATTTAAAGGTGACAAAAATAACGTGTTGATTATGTGAATAAGATTCTTACCTCGACAGTCTGCTTATTGGTTTTTTAATGGGTGTTAAATCGTTTAAGTTTCAACCAACCAATCCACTTCTTCTCCTCAAGCTCATTTTTTACATAATAGAACTGCATTTATTGAATAGTAGTGTCTCTTTAAACCGTGGAACAGTACCTGCAAACAGAAGATATTAGAGAACCAATACGTGACCATCTTGTCTCCATATGTTTGTAGGTGTATTTCTTACCTGTATAAAGTGGATACTCAAAGGCTTGACTTTCTAGAAGCCAGTCTTAGAATATTCACTGCATGGATAATGAACAGGACGGACTTCATCTCGTTGTTTGAAATCCTTTCAAGTTCTGGTGATTTACTTAGAAGGTCCATGCTGAAATTAGTAATGCCATCCTCCACATGTAGTAACTAATCATTCATGGCTACGACCCATATTGACTTCGGTATCCTGGTAAGATAGAAAACAAAGTTTAAAAACCTATCAAACCATATCCAATCCATAAGCATAACATAAATAATATTGCAGGTGACATAAAAAATAACTATATACCAGAAATGATACTTTATCATAAAGGAAGGCAATTATTAGCAACAACAACTTATCCACGATATCATGAACAAAAGTTATCAACAACAAAAGTGACTGATCACATTAATCCTAATCTTTTCCAGCATGTTATCTCTATCATCAGAAAGTAAAAACTTATTTCTTGAAGGATATTTAACAAAGCAACAAACCTGCATTTGATCAAAGCTTAAGACCACCTGAAAGATAAGAGTTGTATAAAGTGGTTATATTCGTGATCGTCTTGAATTATTTCAACTTTCTTAACCTTGGAAAAAATATGTGTAAGGTAACTCACGCAAATAATCCATGTCATTTTTTAGTATCTTCTCGAGTGGAACTTTTTTTTTGCTTAAACGATCGCTCCAAAACTTCAAATTCGTCAATTTTTACGTAAATCAAATTAAAAAATACAATGAAAAAAGCTGCATTCTTTGGACCATATGGGGGGTGTTTGGGAGTGCTTACCAAAATGGCTTATTATTGTCTAACGACTATAGTAGACTGATTTTACTATGTTCCTGTGCATTCATATGTCTTACGTGTCTAGACATTCGTATGTCAGGCTGCCTAACACAAACATGCAATACCCTACTAACACTTTGGTTGTCATCCTTTCTACCATTTCATTATCACATTTGAAAACATATTAACAAATATCTGCATTTTATCTCCTCTTTTATAATGTAGCATGTAAGCGCACAAAATGAGAAGGATCCAACAATGCAAAATAAGCAGATACTTACATCGCTGCCTATAAAACTACATTTATTGATAACTACAATACCAACTTTGAGCCACCTTCATCCTTATGCACATACTTTCTAATAATGCTACTTAAAAAAATGAAGACACTATTAGCATACATAATAAATTTTATTCAAGCATTTTATTGAACACTTGATGGACAGTATTTTTAATTACTAAATTACAAAAAACCTACCATTTAAAATTAGTCACAACAACATATCACTAATACAATCGAGGCATGGATTATTTCAAAACTACCACCCTTGTCATAATCAAACAACATCACCACCACAATGAGATTGTAGATTTAATTGTAAATAAGATTCAATCAAATTCAAAATCAAACAAACCTGGCTAGAGATTGCATTGAACTTCTTGAGCATCGATGGTAATTTATTTGATCCATGGATCTGTTAGAGTCAATATAAAAGGAATGTAATTATCATGGGGATGCAATAAGCAAGGGGAGCTAGGACCTATGTGGTTTAGTAGCATGGATTTAGTTTAACCATGATGATAGAAGACTTCACTAGGATGATGCAAGCTCACCATTATAGGAAGATAGGATTGGGGATTGTCAAATACGATGAAAGGTTTATTCATACTCTAAATACTTCACCTCCTCCACTTCTAAATCACCCTAAACCTTAAGGTCATCCTCTCATACCTTTAACTTATATATTTGAAGTACCTACTTTCTTTTCATGCCTTCTTCTCATCTATCATGACTCTCTATATTATCCAAGGAAACACAAAATCACTCAACCGCAATTTCTTATAGCTGTTTTCTCATTCCCAACCAATATACTTGGATCACCTACCTTTTCCTCATTCCTTTAACCTATACACTCAAAGTACCTACCTTCTTCTCTTTCCTACCTCTCATCTCTCATGACCTTTTCTAAACTATCCAAGAAACACACAATACCTTCACTTTTATTTCTCATATCTTCTCCTTATACCTAAAAACTTATATACTCGGAGCACCTACCGCTCGTTCTATTCCTCCTAGGGCACGTCCTCTTATTCATGTCTTCTTTTTTTTTTTTTTTTTTTTTTTTTTTTTTTTTATTCTCAAACTCCAAACGCATATGCTCCAACCATTATCCACATAATACCTTTTTGCTTCGACAAAAGGGGGAGAAGGGAGTGTAAACGAGTAACTTTTAATCTTTACTATGTGTTAGTTTATATAGTTTCTCATCATCAAAAAGGGGGAGATTGTTAGTGCAAATATTATGATATTTAATCTATACGATTTCTTTATGTTTTAGTGATGACAAACATGTGACTTGTAATACGTAACATAAAGTGCGCAAGTTACTCGTAATCACAAATCATCAATGCATACATGCATCAACATCTCTCGGCGTCTCAAGTATGCATCATGACGGACATTGGTTTACACCCGACGTAAATCACATAAGGTATGTCCAAACAAGGGCATTAACTTGTAGGAAGATCAAAGGGAATTAGTTTTAGTCTTAACTTTACATTTTTATAAATGTAACAAAATAATTTTTTCAAAACTTAATTAGACAAATTATTTTTGAATTATAAAGAAATGTTTTATGTGGTAATTATTTCAAAATTCAAAATCTGGTTCTTTTCCCCCCAAAACATGTTACACTTTTACCAGACAAGTTTGTCACCCCAAAAAGACAAAAACAGGAGCGTTTGTCAGGGTGGCCCCCTTAAATACGACGGTCCCCAAGGTAGCCCCCTAATATATTTGGACCGCCGTTTCCCTAACAGGATATTTTAGCTCACTATAATACGTGGGTCACCTCCAACTATTTTCATAACCCTTTTGCACGAATTTCTCTATCTAGATCTCACTAAATCTCTCTAAATCTTTGATCATTTAACTTGTTTAATCTTGTTTAAATGTGATCCAATCTTCTACTCTTCCTTCTTCCCTTAAGTGTAAGAGAAGAACTCGGTCATCTTCAAGATCCGAAAGGTATGTTAGTCTAGTTAGTCCCATATATAACATTGTTTACACATAGATCGAGGTCCATGTATTCCAATTCTTTAGTAGGTGTGTAGAATCCAAATGATGTATATATATTTGGATGGTTGATGTGGGTTGGTTAGTATTTTAGGGCTTAAATACATTGGTGATGTGTTCGTAGATCCACACATGGAGAGGGTGTTGGTTGCATTTGTCTCACTTGTAACTCACCACTTTCTCTCTCTAATATAACATTCCAAGTTCTTTTCATCTCTCTTTTCTTCTTTCTTATTTTCGGATCACATAAGGGCTTATTTAGGTGTGATTACTTGTTGTGTAAGGATTATATTGTGGGATATCACATTGGTATAAGGTTCTCTCCGCCGAAACGGAGCTTGTTGATTAGTGAAGTAACTCTCGAGTTGGATACTCGAGGAGTGGATTAGGGTGAAGAGGAGCTTCGTGACCGAACCACTATAAATCATCATGTCGGTTTGCATTTTCTTTTACCTTTATCTTTACTTATGTCTTTATATTTATCGCTTTACTTTTACACTTGCATTGTGCTTATAATTGTGTGAATTGTTGTGTATGTTGTATTAGTCATGGTTGTGTATCTCTTTGTAGTAAACATTGTGAGTGTAGATATATTGGTAGAATATGCGCTAGTAATTGTAAATCCATTATCGACACTTCTCATATTGCGTCAAACTTGATTGGTGATTTGATACAAATAATCTAGTCCGAAAACCTCTTCTGGGGGTGGTCCCTTTAAATAGGGTGGCCCCTTGATGTACTAGGCGGCCCCCATATATTTATGGGACCCCCTTTACGGTTTCCACAATTAGTATCAGAGCCACGTCGCTCTAGTTTTTAAAACAAATGGTTTTTAAAATAGAGTACGATCCATGTATCAAATTACCCATTAAGAAGTATTAAATATGAAAATTGTTTTGTTGCTTGATTCGTACTAGTTTTATTGTTAGATATACTTTGTATAATAGCTTGAAGGAAAATCTTCTAAAAAGAGTTTGGAAATGTCAATATATATTTTCTAGTCGTAAGAGTAGAAATGGCGTCTGAAATACGTATTTTGTGTGCCTTTCTGAAGTCCCTTATTAGTCCATTAAGTCACCAAATGATTTTATACAAAAAACGTGTTTTTGGGTCACTGGTGGCGGTCCCCTAAATGTTAGGGCGGCCCTAAAATATATCTGGGGGCTGTCTGTCTGTTTCAGCAGAATTTGGCAAACTTCAAAAAATCAACCGTAAGTCCGTAGAAGTCGTGCTACCTGCCATTTTAAAGATAATTGAGTCTACTTTCATTTAAAAATACTTCCAAGTCATTATTCCAAACTTAAGTTAGTCAGAAATGCAAAATACTGCATAGTGGTCAAAACTTTTAGTTTTGTTTTGACGAAAAACTTGTAGTTTACCCTTTCTTTCAAGTCAAACATTTCTAGTCAATGTATCTTTGAAAAACGGTATATTTATCTTTTCAAAACATTGATCTTGATTAATTTTCTTTAAATGGGGAGGAAACTATTTTTTTAATAAAATCAAGCTAAGTATACATCGTTGTTTCTAATACACAAAAGAACGACGAATATCCTTATGTATATGCTAGATGATTATATGTCTTTACTTGTGTTTCAACTTAGTTAATGGATATTAATAAGTAATCATTACTATTTAAAATTGAGCTAATTATAAATCTAAACACATGTGCCATGTATGCTATTTGTATGTTACTAGTTTTCCGGATTATGCCTAATAGGAATTACGCTAGATTTCTTGCGTTTAGTTGCAAAATTGTTTGTGCATTGCATATAGGCATAGATCACTATATTTACAAGTGTTACATAAACACCTTGTAGATCTTTTTGAGTGTGGTAGCCCATTTAGGAATGAGAGTTCAATAGTTTGTTAAGTGTGTGGAAAAATATTGTCATAAGATCACACGTTAAAACCCATCATTAAAATATTTCTAACACGTTAACTCTCTTCCAACAAGATGTCTAAATATTTTCATCGTCTTGCCTTGTTTGACCTTAGGTTGGTTAAACAAAAGAAAAGATTGTATTAATACATTAGTATTTAAGTAAAAAATATTTTTAAACTTTGCTTGTGCTTGCATTATTCTAACACACACACATAATTAATATTCTTTTTATAAACATACATGATTTGACTAAAGATGTGTGTTGTATAAAAAAGGTTAGAAAAATCATTTATTTACTCACAAGATGTCAAAAACTATTCATACTATGTGTAACAACAAATAGTTTTTCGCACAAGCAAAATATATGACAATCTTGAAGTAAGAAATTAACTTGTCATTATTCATCATTCTCGCCTTACAACTAGTCTTAGGATTAATGGAACACACTATGAAAATATTTATTTGTTCTCTTTTAAAAAGAGTGTTCGTGAGGGTCAAGAAAGATTTCGAATATATATCAATTCATTATTCAAATTATGATTGATATTATTATTGAATCTAATTGACAACTTTTCGAGTATGGACAAGAAATTAGATTCTTATTTGTATAACTTTAAGATTATATCAAAATATAACAAGATATGTTATCTTAAACCTACATACTCAATCACACTCGATTGATATGAAAATAACGACATCCTTTTCCAAGACGAAAAGAATATGCATCGGATCATAACTCACACTTGTGTAAATGATGTCATATTTAGTCTACTTGTCCAATAGTTGTGTTTCAAATATTTGGCAAATATATGCATAAAATACACAATGAAGTAGGATTGACGTCTTGAATGTTTTGTCCAAAATATTCAAGTAATTTACCTTGCAATGCAATTGGTAATTTCGTCATCTCTGAAAAGCCAAACATGAGCAAATGCACAACATATGTAACTTTGCTCAAACAAGTTCAAAAGCACAACTCAAAACTCAAACTATCTTCTCATCAAAACTCTCTCTTACTTTACCAAATAAGCATAATATTTCTTCTTCATCAAATGAGAACCCTTTAACCATCTAAGGTTAGGATTAGGAAGAACTAAACATATTCCACAAACCATTATCGTGCTTTCTTTCAATAAGTGATCGTAAGATGATTTCGAATATAAAGAGGATTATTATTCAAACAATAATCAATCTCATCATTCAATCTAATTACAAAATTAGAATATGAACATGAAATCAAGACTATGATTTATTAGATCACGGATATATCAATCAAATGACCATAGATATTTTCCGTACCTACATGTTTAACCATCCTCGGTTATTACATGAAATTACGAAGTCGATTGCATGACAACAAGATTAGACATCAAATTGCAATTCACACTTGCAATGAAAATGTTTCATTGAGTCTAAAGTGTTCAAATGCTATGTTAAAGAGAAGTTGAAGTTAGCTGAAGCACAAGAAGCTGGTCAGATATTGGATGAAGAACAACTTGCATTTATAGCAGACCATGGAATAGCAAAAGTTCAAGTTGCTCAACAGACAATCACTCAAAATTCAGCCTTCTAGACTGAAGACTTGGATGCCTATGACTCGGATTGTGATGATATATCCTCGACTAAAGCGGTTCTGATGGCAAATATTTTAAGTTGTGATTCTGATGTTCTCTCTGAGGTACCATATTCTGATTCTTATCCGAATGATATGATTAATCAGGATGTGCAAGAGATGCCGTATTCTAAACAAACACATATTGATGATTTTCCAGATAATGAGATAAACAGTGATAGCAATATCATTCCTTACTCTTAATATCTGCAAGAGTCACAAGATGCGGGTATTTAGGATACTAATTCTTCTGCACCAAATGACTTATTGGTTCTATCTTTGGTTGAACAAATGACTAATCATGTAGCTAATTTAGATAAGGAAAATCAGATAAATAAAATGGTAAATGAATCATTAACCGTTGAGCTTAAGAGATATAAAGAACGTGTCGATGATTGGTTAGTGTGATTAGGGGTTAATTCTAAGGGCTGTGTTAATTTAACTATAAGTAGGTAGGGTTCTTTGATTATGTTAGTTATGGAGCATGGTTTTTTGAGTCAAAAGGGGAGTGTAGTGGGAGAGGTGTTAAGGAGAAGCATAGTTCGATGGCGTATAAAGAGAAGAGTAGTGTTGAGGAGAAGCTTACTACTTCAGGTACTGGTTTGAGTACGAAATCAGATGATACTATGAATGAGGATACTCCAGTTGTTGTTGCATCTTCTGTTAAGGAGGTTGTCACACCATCTGTGGTTGACATGACTGTGGAGACGGAAAAGCAAAGCTCTTTGGAAGATACTACTGTTTTGGGGTCTTTTCCACCATTATCTACGCAAGCTACTACTACGGTAGGTAATGCCCTTGGTAAGTCTTCTTATGCTAGTGTAACATGCAAACCAAGTGGGAAGAAAGTAAATATTCATACTTTGTTTACACCCGGGGGTAATGGGATTGATATGGTTGTTCCGATGGATTCTATTCGTGCTATTAGTGAATGCTTTGCTAATACAGCTTATGGTTTTTTCTTGGGGAAGAAGGTGGCATACCCTATTTGTGCTAACTATGTCAGAAATAGTTGGGGTAAATATGGGCTTGTTCGCTCAATGTTCAGCTCGTCTACTGGATTTTTCTCCTTTCAATTCAGCTCCATGGATGGATTAGATGCTATGCTTGAGAATGGTCCATGGTTTATCCTGAATAACCCACTCACCGTGAAGAAATAGCATACAGATGAGAACCTATTGAATGAAGATGTAAGTATTGTTCTAGTTTGGGTTAAACTCCATGGTGTACCTGTTACGGCCTTCAGCGAGGATGGCTTGAGTGTCATTGCTACTAAACTGGATACTCCTATAATGCTTGACTCTTATACATCTGATATGTGCATGCAATCTTGGGGTAGGTCAAGCTATACTAGAGTTATGATTGAGCTTCGAGCTGATGTGAAGTTAAAAGATAACATTGTTGTGGATCAGCCTAAAATTACTAGGGAGGGCCATTATACATGTAATGTTCGTGTTGAGTGGAAACCTCCTAGGTGTTCGTCTTGTAAGGTTTTTGGACATATTCATGAGGAATGTCCGAAGAATACAGGTGCTGGTGAGAAGAAGACTGTGAAGAAGCCTAGTCAAACTTCTCGAGGTATTCTGGTTGGTCTGAAAATAGGTTTTAAACCTCATAAAGAATATCGACCTGTTCCCAAAAAGTCTAATGCTAGTTCCAGTGGTAATAAGAAGAAGGGTGCGGAACCTACTATTGAGGTTAGTAATTCAAATCCATTTGACGTTCTTAATTTGGTCGATAATGATGTGGAGTTTGGTACCAATGGGAGGACTACTAATTTGGTAAATAACGGGGCTACTTCAAGTGGATCCTTGTTTATGAATGTTAATATAGTAGTTCAGGTACTACTCTTATTATTGAGAAAATCAGGAAATATAAAGATTTACTTACTAGCAGGAAAGCTATTCTTGTGGATAAAGTTGGCAAATCCTTTGAAGAAGGTAGAGTTTCCGGGTGAATATGATAGTGAAGATGAGGTTGCATCAGTTGATAATGATATGGCTCGTTCTATGGCATATGAAAGGGTAGGTTTTGGCACTCAAAGTTTGCTGGAACAATGGAGGGATTCGTATGGTAATGGTGACTATGATGATGACCCATACGATGATGATATGTACGAAGGTCAGGATCTTTATCATAAGCTTCAAGCTATATGTGATAATATAGATATCCGTGTTCGAGGTTGCAAGAAGAAATAAATTTATGTTTCTTTTGTCTAGTCATTTTGTGTACCTTCGTTTTAGGAAGTAGTTTTGCCCATGTAACGGGCGGAGATGTAGGACTCACCCTCATTCCTTGTACTTAAATTTTTTTTTAGCGTAATAAAATTTACCGGGGAAACCCTTTACCTAAAAAAGTTACAAACTAAAACGTATCATAAGCTACACGTATTCTGATCTAAATGCTACTATGATACCAACACATGCTAATTCTATACGCTACCTATATCGTGAATATCTAATTCACAATCTAATACCTTATGTGGGGTCTAAAAACATGTTACATCGTTCATGGTCATTATACGACTTATTAATCTGTTATAATCTATATGCTTCTAAACATGATCTTATAAGGCATGCCATAATTGATTCTATCATAATATCCATACTTTCTTATGTGCGTTCTATTGGGACATATCATTCGGCACATGATAAACTTAACTAAGCATGGCAAGTGTGGGATTCTAATAAAAAAATAACATATAGCTAATCAATTCTACATGAAACATGATAAAGTCTACATGGTCTATGATCAATACCAAGCTATGGTTCAATTCTAAGTACCCTCCTACTGATGGTGGATAATTAGATCCCTCAAACCAGACGCTCTGATACCAACTTGAAACACCCTTCACGCTAGTGAATTTTTTTATAATACGGAAACCCTCGATATTGACCCTTGACTGTTCCGTGATACCATTTTTAAAATTCTATTATGATTCTGGATCTGAAAATATTTTTATGTTAAAGTAGTCTCAAATACATTTCTAACGATATAAAAAACGACTCCTAACTCATTACGAATCATTTTATACATAATAAACAAGTTGACAAAAGCCCGAAAACCTTTCTGAGGTCTATGGTTGACGGCTGGCTTTGTTGGCCGGCGGCTGGCTAGCTCGGCCGGCGGCCGACTTACCTTGGCCGGAGGCTGGGAGCCTCAGAGCTTCCTACGGTTGGCGGCTTAGGTTCACGGCCTTAGGCCGAGCCCAGTTTTAACCCATTTTTTCCGCAAAACATGATTTTATTCATACCCATAATAACCCAAATGATTAAACCATTACTTGACTTAATTTAGCTTGGCAAAAGACCTCCGTTCATAACAAAACCATAATCAAGGTTTATACAAAACTTGGGAGCAAAACCCTAAAACCCTATTCTCTCTCTACTGTTGGCGATTTTCTGCCTCCCAAAAAACCCTTTTCGGTCTCTAAAATACTACCATCCTTGTGATCTATCTTGCTAGGGTCCCAATCTTGTTGAGGATCCTTGTGATTCTCCTTGATTGAAGTTTCCTACAAGTGGAGGATCCTTAGATCTATAGGTTTTAGTTATTAATTTTCGTTTTTATTTTGCAGATTATCGTCTACAATCTCCCTTAAACCGATTATTTTAATCCCTAATTATTAGGGATCTGTTTCCTGTTTTAAGGTTGTGTGATTCTGGTGGTGATTATGTTTCTTGATTTATGCTTCATTGAAATATTCTGATTGTATAATGGAAGTCGGTTAGGATTCTTCCTTAATCGTCATATCCCTAAATTTTAGGGTTTTCTTTTTATTTTATCCTTTATCGTTGCTGCTGGTTTTTCTTTATTGTTCATTGGGTTTGAGAGATGGATAGTGTGGGTAAAGATGCTAAGACATTAAAAATCTGCCTTAAGGCATCGAAGATTCAGAATATTAATGGTAGCATCCGAGGCAAAGATGGGAAGCCCTTGTTACCCATGCGAATGCAGTTTGGCACTAATGTTAAGGGTTATTATTTACAAAAAGACACGGCTATTGATCCCATGCAGACTCAAATGGATGATTCGCAACCCAATGATGGCTGGGTGGATCCTGGGATTAATGCAATGAAGTCGGCTGAGGTAAACAATAGCTCTCCAATACAATCTTTTGCTAGCTATCTGAAGGCGACTGAATTGGAGACTGATGCAACAAGTTTGCCTAAGAAATCTTTTGCTAGTGTGTTGCATGGTAATAATTCTGATCGTCCTACCACAAAGGTGAATTTTAGGAAGATGGTTAATCCTAATGTAATTGAAAATTCAGATTTTGAGTTGCCCATTGCTGCGATTAAGGCTGTACAACATAAATATAAGAACTCTTTGGTGGGGTTTTTAGTTGGTAAAAAAGTGGCATTCCCACTTGTGAAAAATTATATAACGAACACGTGGGCCAAGTTCGGTTTCAAAAAGATAATGGGCGATGATGAATGGGTTTTTTACTTCAAATTTTCGTCTCTTAAAGGTTTAGAACAAGTCCTCGAACAAGGACCATGGCTGATTAGGAATGTTCCACTTATTCTCACTAAGTGGTCTCCAAACATGACTTTATCTAAAGATGAAGTAACTAGGGTTCCGGTATGGGTCAAGATGCATAAAGTTCTAGTTGTTGCATACTCTGCTGATGGATTGAGCCTTATTGCCTCTTAAATTAGAAATCCGATCAGTTTGGATGCGTTTACTAGTGAAATGTGTGTGGAAGCTTGGGGCCGTATTGGTTTTGCTAGAGCACTCATTGAGGTGAGTGCGGATAAGGAGTTAAAATAGGAGGTTATCATGGCTATTCCAAATGGTGAAGAGGTGAATGCTGGTCATACCATGGTGAAAATACGAGTAGAATATGAGTGGAAGCCTCCGTTATGTATCGATTGTTATGTTTTTGGTCACACGGCTGACCAATGTCCAAAGAAGGTTATAGATAAACCTATAACTCCTGTGGTTGTATCTGACGATGGCTTCACCACTGTTGTTAATAGGAGGTCCAAAGGTAAAGGGGCTGCAACGGCTCAAAAGAAACTTGCTAGGGGTTTCAAGGTTAACAACCCTAAAAACTTTTAGTACCAACCGGTTAAACCCAAAGAGACTAATCCTAAACCTTCAACATCTGGTTCGCATAATATTGGTAAGGAGAATACCAAGGAGGGTGAAAATAATGGCATTGAACTAAAAAATTTGTTTGAGAAGTTGAATGAAATTACTTCCATTGCTGATCCTAATAGTGATACGAGGGAGTTTGGCATGGCGAGTACTTTTGATGCAACAAGCACCTTAATGATGATTTTGAAAGTGAGGTTGAGGAGGTTTTTGTTGAAGAAGATCTGAATATAACTGTTAAAGGGGGGGAGGGGGGCCAAGCACTCCCTCTGCTGAAGTTACTCATGTTTAGTATAGCCTCATGGAATATAGATGGTTTGAACCGTACCCCTAAATAATCCGAGGTTCGACAAGTGGCGAATGAGAATAATCTTAGCGTTTGTGCAATTCTGGAATCACATGTGGACATATTGGCTTTGACTAATGTGTGCTCTAAAGTCTTCTGATATTGGGAATGGTCCTCTAATGCTAGCTTGTGTACTAAGGGCTGCCGGATCATTCTTGGATGGAATAAGGATGTGGTGGATGTTTTGGTGGTCACGCAATCCGATCAAGCTATTCACACCAAGATCTTCCATAAGGCTGACAATAAAATTCTGTTTTGTACGTTTGTTTATGCAAGAAATAAATACATGGAAAAGAGACATCTGTGGGCTGAATTAGATCTTCACAAACAGGTGGTTCGTGGGTCACCATGGATTCTTATGGGTGATTTTAACATTGCACATTGAAGATAGTTTTGCTGGATCGTCTTCAATGAACGTGGGCATGTGTGATTTTAAAGATTGTGTTAAGCGTATCGAAGTTATTGACATCAATAGTTTTGGTCTGCATTACACATGGAATCAAAAGCCAAAAGGTAGGAATGGGATTCTCAAAAAACTGGACCGGATCATGTGTAATATTGATTTTGTTGATAGGTGCCCAGGTGCATATGCTCCATTTCAACCTTATAGGATCTCGGACCATTCTCCAGCCGTGCTCAAACTTCTAACTTGTTCGGCCTTAAAGCCTAAGTCGTTCAAGTTTTATAATTTTCTTACTCACAAATCCAGGTTCTTGGAGGTGGTGGCTGCAAATTGGAGGCTCTAATGTGGAGGGACATTCCATGTTTAGGGTGGTTCAAAAAATGAAAACTTTAAAGAAGCCGCTCCGAAAGCTATTGCACGACCAAGTCAATTTACATGATCGTGTAACTAAATTGCGGACTGAACTTGACGAGGTTCAGAAAGCCATTTATTTGGACCCGTCTAATAGCCTTCTAAGGGATGAGGAGGCTGTGAATTTACAAACTTTTAATAAGGCAAAGGTTGACGAGGAAAGATTTCTTAAGCAAAAGGCTAAAATTGATTGGCTTGCTGTTGGTGACTCGAATTCAGCTTTCTTTCATAAATCCATCAAAAGTCGCAACCAAAGAAGCCGTATTGAAGTGATTAATAATGTTGATAATGTGGAGGTTACTGGTACTTTTGTCCCGGAGGTTTTTGTGGCACACTATGAAGCTTTTCTTGGTACGAGTACTGTTTGTGATGATTTTGATACTACTGGGCTTTTTTTGAAGACTGTTTATGATTCGGCTAATTCTCATATGATAAGTCCGGTTACTAATGATGAGATCAAGCGAGCTATGTTTGATATTGGGAATGACAAAGCCCCAGGTCCGGATGGCTACACATCGGCTTTCTTTAATGGTCAGCTATTCCGGATGGGACGTTGTAGGTCAAGATGTTTGCATGGCTATTCATGATTTCTTTGTTAATGGTCAGCTGCTTAAGGAAGTTAATCATACCTTTCTTGATTTGATTCCTAAGGTGACAACCCCACTTAATGTTAATGACTACCATCCTATTTCGTGTTGTAACGTGTTATATAAGTGTATTAGTAAGATTCTTACTAATCATATTATTGCGGGAATTAAAGAGGTAGTAAGTGAAAACCAATATGCGTTTGTCCCAGGCAGACATATATTAGATAATATTCTTATTACACAGGAGCTAATGCATAATTATCACCAGAATAGAGGTCCTCCAAGGTGTGCGTTTAAGGTGGATATCCAGAAGGCGTACGACACGGTGAATTGGCGGTTTTTGGGATTTTTTTTTTGGGTAAAGGGTTACCTTGGTAAATTGTATTAATCACAGAAAAGTTAAGTACAATGGAATGTAGCTGAGATGCTACATTAACCTCAAGCAATAGCTTGAACTTCTAAGGAATCAAAAGAGACATGCCTCTAATGAAACTACAAACAAAATAAACATCTAAGAAACATCCCAATTCGACCTAAAGGTTTTTGGGATTTATTCTTAAATGTTTTGGTTTTCATCATACTATGATCAAGTGGATTATGGCGTGTGTGAAATCTCCTTCCTTTTCGATTTGCATAAATGGTGACATACATGGGTTCTTCAAAGGCAAGAGGGATTTAAGTCAAGGTGACCCTCTCTCTCCTTATTTATTCACATTAGTTATGGAAGTTTTGACATTGATCTTGCAAAGGAGATCAGAATCGTTTAGATACCACAAGCATTGTGAGGAACTTTGAATAATAAATGTGTGCTTTTCTGATGACCTTTTTCTTTTTGCTCGAGGTGATGTTGAATCGGCTACTATAATTATGGATTCCCTCAATGAGTTTAAACAGGTCTCGGGCTTGGTTCCTAGCATTCCTAAGAGCACGACGTTCTTTTGCAATGCTTTGAATCATGTTAAGACCTCTATTCTTAACGTTATGCCTTTTTCAGAAGGTGAGCTCCTGGTGAAATATCTTGGTGTCCCTCTTATATCTTCTCGTCTTCTCAACAAGGATTGTAAAGTTCTTGTGGAAAAGGCTCAAAACCGTATAAGAGATTGGAAAAACAAATCTTTGTCGTTTGCAGGTTGACTGTAACTTTGTAATTCTGTGATTTCGTCTATGCAAGTGTATTGGGCCTCGGTTTTAGCTATTCTGTTTAGTATAATCGAAGACATTCAACAGCTTATTCAGGGTTTTTTATGGTGTAATGGCGAATATAAAAGAGGGAAAGCAAAGGTAGCGTGGGATGACATTTTCCTTCCTAAGCGCGATGGAGGTCTTGGTATTCGTTGTCTAAAGGTTTTAAATCTTGCTTTAATGACCAACCATATATGGAACATTGTATCTAACAAGGAGTCATTATGGGTTAGATGGATTCACATGTACAAGCTCAAAGGTCACACGTTTTGGGACATTTGTCCTAAAGCTTCTATGAGTTGGGGATGGCACAAAATCCTTCAACTTAGGGATATTGTGAAACCATTTTTGTGGATGCAGGTGGGAAATGGTTTAAGAACATCTCTTTGGCATGATACATGGTGTAATCAACCCCTTTTATCGAATTTTATTTCACCAAGGGACATTGCTAGGGAAAGGCACCATTTACGTATGTGTGTCGCTGATCTAATTTAGAATGGTGATTGGGTTTGGTCTCAAGCGTGGCTGCAAAAGGCTCCAAATCTGGGTCTCATTCCTGTTCCCATGCTTAGTGATAGGGAAGATTGCATGCGATGGCGTGATGGTAATGGCAACATGACTATTTTTTCAGTGAAATGTGCGTGGGAGGCTTTAAGACCAATGGGCATTGAGGTTCCATGGTACCCTATTGTTTGGTTCTCGCATTGCATTCCTCGCCATGCTTTCCAGCTTTGGAGCATTATTAGACGTAGCCTGAAAACCCAAGATAAGATGTGACCGTGGGATGTTGGACCATCTACTGATATCACTTCGCTTAGATGCTTCTTATGTGACCTGCAAATGGATTCACGCGAACACCTATTCTTTGAATGTAGTTTTTCGTCCAAGGTATGGTCACTTATTCGTAAGCTTGCTGGAATGGATAGTGTGGCTCCTATATTAGAAGATATTGTTTCATGGTTTCTCCCTATAGCAGTCAAGCGTACGTTTAATAGTATAGTTGGTAAGCTCCTGTTTGCGGCATCAGCTTTTTATATTTTGGCTTGAAAGGAATAATCGTTTATTCAAGAACATAAGAAGATCCCCGGAAGAGATTAGAGACCTTGTCATGGTTATGGTGAGGCTGAAATTAATCACACTCAAATTCAAGAACAAGCCGCGAGTTATCAATATGCTTTTTGAATGGAAGATGCCTAGAACTTTTAGACTTTATAGTTGATTATTTGTGTTAGGCTATTAGCAGCATGTGGCATGTCACATAGTTGTTTTTGGTAGTTCAAGCCTCGGCTTGAGGTTAATGTGGTATTTTAGCCACATTCCATTGTACTTAACTTGATCTTGTGATTCATATACTTTACTGGGGTAACCCTTTACCTAAAAAAAACTTGGGAGCGTGAAATCAACATTACAAGGTTTAACCCAAACACTCTATGTTGACCCGTTTCGTACATAACATACTTATAAACTACTAAACCACTCGAAACTAAACATAAACATAATTTGACATTTATTATGACTTCTGAAAACGTGAGGGGCATTACAAGCAATATCAAAGTGCAAGGGAAGAGTCGCTCGTCACCTAACCGAGCATAACCGTCTTCTTTTCCTAATGCACTCCTAGCTGCCATCTACGAGCCCCCGCCTATCTTATATAACCTGCAAAAACATGAACTGAGAACAGTAAGTCCTTGCGACCTAGTGAGATAACAAAATCTGGATAAACTTGCATTTCTAAACACGGTTCTATAAATAAATAGTTCTACATTAGTTATGACATATAGTCGTCTTGTACATATATAATTTCTAAACATATAATATAACTAGACGATACACAATCGTCCTATTCTACATAATAAAGTCCTTAGCCAATGAGCACTCTTCTTGGTGCGCTATTCTAACATTGTGCTTGTTTACTCGGGTCATCCACGAAGGATGTAAGTACTAATTAAAGTACGGGTCATCCACTTAGGATGCTTGGTCATACATTTAGGATGCCATGGTCATCCATTTAGGATGCTTGGGTCATCCACTTAGGACGTTACTACACAAGCACGGGTCATCCACTTTGGATGCTTGTACGGTAATTCTATTTTGTGCACTTCTTGAGCACACTACATGGTTATCGGTGCGTTTCTTGGGCACCCTAGACTTGTCTATGATGCTACTTGTGAGCATCCTACTCATAATAACGATGTTACTTGTGAACATCCTAAACATGATACGATGCTCCTCGTGAGCATCATAAACATGATGTGATGCTCCTCGTGAGCATCCTAAACATGATGTGATGCTCCTCGTAAGCATCCTAAACATGATAATGATGCTCCTCATAAGCATTCTAAGCATGACTATGATACCCCTTACGAGTATCATATTCTTAACGTGCTTTCGGCTAAACCTAAATCATGACATGATAAATAATACTCGGCTATTTCCGAGTTTATAAACATGGACACCTTCAATTACAACCGAAGCTAAAGAAACATTAATACATCATGTCTAATCTAAAACATGAAGCTAAATCTGTTACTCACCTTCGATCTTGATTAAGTTTCCGTAAGCTTTCCGCGAGCACCTACTCATGATATAACCGTACTAATACCATTCCAACTTGCTAGTTTATATATCTAACATATAATGGGTATATACAACTTTACTTAACCATATAAGGCTCTATCTCATACTTAAACACTTTTTATAGAATTGACTTTTTGTGCAGATTTTCTGCAACCCCCATATTTACCTGATATTGACCCATTTAAACTTACAATCAAGATCTAGAGATATTTTTTCTAGAAAATAAACTCTTTTACCTTTCCGAATATGTAAGGCACGCACCCAACGGAGCTACAGTTATTTTTCTATGATTTTCCAAAGTCGGTACAAAATTCTGCACACCTTGCTGTCCCAAATTGGAACATCACCAAAACGACCCAAAACTCATACTATGCTATCCCAATCCTTACCAAACTTATATCTCAGCTTATTTAACATGTCTAAATGATTATTCTTTAG
>BQNB010048011.1:0-42789 GCA_026074375.1 Tanacetum coccineum
CATACCACTCTTATCGTCCAATAATGATGTTCCAATGAATATTTTCCTACCAACTTAAACGGACAATATGTCTTTTTGGAACTAGTTTTTTTACTTGATTCGGATCCGTCGGGTTTACCACTACGGTCACACACAAGAACCAATTTATTTGTGAGACCATTTTTGATTTTCTTTGAGCTTCGTGTGACAATGACATAACCAAGAGAGTATGCCGTATTTTTCACCCAATTCATCATATCTTCACGAGACCTAAAAACCTAGAATTAGATTTATTTTTGTTAATGATGAGGTGACATATATTAATTTCACTAAAATAATATAAATATTTATTTTTGTTTATGATTTTTACCTGATCGGTATAAAATGGTGATGTACATGTAAAAAATTGAGCAAACAGGTAAGTGAGTTAGGGCTCGGGTTGTACTTCTTAGTCTAATTTTTCTTCTTTATACCATTACTTTTATATTATTTGAGTAACGGAGAATCAATGTTTTGATTTGAGACAAAAAAAGGGGCCATTGTTAAAGAATAGAGGATACAACCAATTCAAGTTTTGCTACAAGTAATATTATTAGTATCATTTAAAAAGGGGTCATGGTTGCAGGTCACTGTTAACATATAATATTGCTAGCATATAATATAAATTTATAAAACTTAATCAAGAAAAAAATAAGAAAAAAATGTCTAAGTCTACACAAGTAAAGTCAATAACATGAACTAAAAAGGAGAAGTTTTTTCAATTGTCTTGTGTTATTAGGCAATTACACGCTGGCATTTTTTTTACATCGTCATATTAATGCTATTGGTATCTAACCTGGTTTGCAATTTTTTTTCGAATCTGAGCAAATCTTTTTCGGACCTGGGCTAAAAGGATAGTAACAACCTGCAAAAGCCACAAGCCACAAATACCACTGTTCCTCTGCTGCCATTCCCCCTCCGCCGCCGCCGCTCCTCTCTCGCCGCTGTTGGATCAGTGAAATTTGATGCCCTCCTATTCTCAGTACATTAAGTATATGGGAAATGGGTCTCTAGTTACTCCAAATAAGAAAGTTGGTTAAATGTTACTTTTACAGTGGATTAAAAAATCTAATTAGAAGAATTTATAGAATTATAATCATTAATTATGAAGTAGTTAGTTAGAAGTTAACGACATATTACGTAATTAACTATGTAAATTTTGTTGACTGCATTGTAAATATAAGTTTTATGCTTAATGTTGGTTGACCATTTTTTAGTATGCTAAGTTTTTGTTGACCATGTATTGGAAAAAGAAAAAAGGACATGTAATTAGGTTGTTGATGTGTCGTTGTGTGGTATATATTTTATTGTTTCAAGTTTTAAATTTATATTTTGCCGACTCAACGAAAAATAACACTTTAACGGGCAGTGTACCCGATCGGTAATAGTTTCGTGGTAAGTAAGGTGTCGATCTCTGAGAGCGAGGTTAAATGTATCAATTTAATTAATATCTTGGTTCTCTAATCTATGTTAATTCTATTCTAATCCTATGTTAAACCTATGTCAGTCTAAATCTTATTTCTAACAGGAAAAATAGGGTTTTCATTAGTGAAATTTGATGCCTTCCTATTCTCATTACATTAAGTATATGGGAAATTGGTCTCTAGTTACTCCAAATAAGAATGTTGGTTGAATGTTACTTTTACAGTGGATTAACAAATCTAATTAGAAGAATTTATAGAATTATAATCATTAATTATGAAGTAGTTAGTTAGAAGTTAATGACATATTATAATTAACTATGTAAATTTTGTTGACTGCATTGTAAATATAAGTTTTATACTTAATGTTGGTTGACCATTTTTTAGTATGCTAAGTTTTTGTTGACCATGTATTGGAAAAAGAAAAAAGGATATGTAATGGGGTTGTGCTGGGTAGAAACCACATGACCCTTTTAAAATTACGCGTCCACAATGCACTTTCATTTCAAAACAATCAAATATCCCTAAGCGGGCATATATAAAATTCTATTGGTGAACAACATAACATTTTGTTAAAAAAAGAAGAACAATGTAAGACCGAAAGTAATGGTGATGGCAGGTGACCGTTGCGGTCACCTTTGACATCTCAGCTTCAACTCATTTTCCCCTCTCTAAAACCAAACAAATGTCCGTAGTAAGGCGACCGCAGTTACAACAAAAAAACATACCCCACAAAAATAAATAAATAAATAAAATTCACACACAAACTCACTCATTTGAATGGTCGGCTAAGCGACCGAAACATTCACTTTTTCAGAGAGGGGACGCGTCCTATTTGATCGGGGTAGGGGATTACCAATAGTCTATTTGATTTCGCTTTCTAAAATTGTGTATGTTTTGTGAGTGAACATTTACTTAGAAGTTAGAAACGTGTTGTGTAAGCAAAATTTATGTCTATCTCTAATGTGTGCACCTAAATACCAAAGGAGTATTTCATATATCTTCAACAAAGACGTCAATTTTAAAATATAAACAACTAGCTTATAAACCCGCGAATTTCGCGGGTAGCTAAATAAAAGTTTTATTTATAAACAGAAAAATATTCATTTGCGATCTTGTAGGTACTTTACAAATAAATCATTTTCAAATAGACGTACTTTACATAACAAATCAGTTTCGAAAGAATGAACAATGAGTAGTAGGTAGTCGTATTATAACAATTTCTCATAAATGAACATATAATCCACCAACAACATGTTGAAAGAATATCAAATAGGAAACCCGTCAAGAAGCACATATAATAAATAAATTAGCGAATTGACTCGTTCTTTCCGTTCAATATCTATATAAATAATTCATGTAATCATGGGTTAAAATCATTAGATTCGACTACATCATCAAAATATGGGTTAAAACCTGCAAATATGTTAAATAGAAAGTTAAATTTAAAAATAGGAGAATAAAAAAAGGAGATGAATTTTACAAGTAATTTATGACATCATTCATGACATAATTGATGACATAATTAGTGATGTCATTAATGGGTGGGAGGGAGATTCAAAAAGATTTTGTTTTATTATAGATATAGATTTTCCGAAGGAAATTATTATTCATTGAACAAAAAAAATTTGAAGTAAAAAAAAGAGCCAAAAACAGTCCTTTTGGTTTACTTGCATCCTGAAAACGGTCTTAGAAAAATCGCTTAACTATTTCATGTCGTTAACTTCACATTACGGAAGGAAACAGTCCTTCAGTTTAGTTCGGGGACTGTTTTGTTATAAAAAGACCATTTCGTTAACCTTTTATTACAGAACCAATCCTTCGGTTAAGTCTGAGGACTGTTTTTGTAAAAAAAAATCACGTAAACGTCCCTTTCGTTTACTTACGTTTCAAAAGCAATTCAATTTTTTTATAATTGTCCATGTTGTCACTTGCGTCTTTGAAACAAGTTCAGGCACTCTTTGTGTAACGAAACATTACATAAATAGTCTTTGTAGTTAGCTACCAGTTCCAGAAACAATCTCTATTGGCACCTTTGTAACGGAGTGCGGTAAGAAAATCCTCATTTATCACAAATGCATGCACCACTTTACATACTACATTGAAAAAAATTAGGCAAATGACACAAAAAGGTACTCAACTTAGAGTATGTTTCCGATCAGGGTACTCTACTTTTTTTTGCACATAAAGGATGCCAACTTATTTTTTATCCAATTTAGGCTTTTTTTGTCACCTCCCGTTCAAAAACTAACGACCATTTCGTTACTTCCCTAAATGAATCTTCTATGAAATTTATGGTTTTTTTTAAAGAATATTCACTAAAATACACACGAATATCTAAGATGATAAACCTCCAGACACGATCACAGGCTCAACTCTTGGAATAAACAAAACATTAATAACACATCTCATTTTAATTCTTCCACAAATTTCTCATTGCAAACACCAAAAGTATGTTACTAACTCGTCATCACAAATCATCTATCTTGTTTTTTGTTTAAAGTTTTTCAAGAGATACTTGATTACAGTTACTATATTATATTTTCTATTCTAGTTATCTACTGGCTTGATCGAGTGATAAAATTATATAATCGACTAAATCAAACGACAAGGACAACCGCCTCGAGGGTTCTTGCAACGTCCATAGATAGCACAGCGAGCAGCACGACAAGGACACCTGCCTTGAGGCTCTCTTCTTCGTTAGCTTGATCGTTTGCAGTCTCTAGTGGATCAAAATCGGGAACTCTTACATCTTCACGAGAAAGAATGTCTACTACCTCAAGTCAAAGAAAAGCTGCAACTAATGAAGTCAGGGTATCTCGTTTAATCATGCTTCCCAAAGTTGAAATCAAAGTTAGTGATGATGTGGTAAAAATTTGCTTCTTACAATCATGTTCGTGTATGTACCAGATACACATACCGGACGGCACTATATCCCGTGAGATCTTAGCCGAACCCTATCTAAGGACAAGCGGTAAGCGACAAGGATGACGCAAGCAAGGACAACACCCAACATGTATTGTCTTCACCCTAAACACACAGGTAAGGTCACTATCTTGCAGGTATTGTCGTCAACCTAAAGGACGGACCTGACACCCCTCCTGACACGCTGACCTGGCGGGTCCCACACGTGCGTCACGCACATCACACGAGAAGTCATCCAGGTACATGTTTAGGGTAGTATAAATACCCCTAGCACATTTATTGCATTCTCAATATATTCTCTAACACCGTAGCACTTTGCACATCTTTTTCACACATTGAAATCTTACTCTCACGCCGGAGCTTGGTCCTAGGGTCACACCTGGGACGAGGCTAACGCGTGTTGTCTCTTGTGTGTAGGAGCTTCTGACCACCGACGACCGAAGGTAGCACCGACGTACCGGAAGGCCGGACACCAAGATTTTACTTCAACAAATTGGCGCCATCCGCGAGACCGTATTTCCAAACTACCTAGAGTTTAGAATGACAGGTCCTACATTCAATCCAACAACACCAAACCAATCACCAAGCTTGCAAGATCAAATCCTAAACCACATTTCCTCACTTGAAACCCTCATCAAACAGCATAATGAGAAAGCCGGAGCGTTAATCACACCCATACGTCTGACCTTCAGTGAGGAAGGAGATAGCAGCAAAGGAAAATGCAAGGAAAAAGGGGCGGCAGAGGAGATGGACGATGATCTTAAGAAACCATACAAGGAAGTGCTGAAGTCGCCGTTCACCAGGTGAATCATCGAATTCTCAGCTTCGAGCCATCGAATGCCCACCAATCTAAAGATATACGATGGCTCCATAGACCCGGATGACCATATCACCCGCTTTGTGAGAGCGGCTAACCAAGGGGAGTGGGAGATGCCAGTATGGTGTAGGATGTTCTAAAAAACGTTAGATGGGCCTGCAAGGGGGTGGTTCGATCAAATGCCTAATGGTTGTGTCGATTATTGGGTAGACCTCCATGAGAAGTTTGTGGAAAGATTTGCCTTGCGAAGAAGATGCAGCAAAGATCCGACCAAAGTCTCAAAGATTGTCCAGATGGCTAACTAAACATTATCGGATTTCAAGGAACGTTAGACCGAGGAAATGGGGTATATCCAAGTTGTTCTGGAGGTGATGCAGATATCAGCCTGTATGAGCAATGCCAAATGTTCGGAGCTGGCCAGACGATTTGCCGATCAAGTGCATTGACTAAGATGATGAAACGGGCAGATGTCTTCATAAAGTCTAAAGAAGCCTACAAGAATACAAAGTTTCCCAAGGGAGAACATCTAGGAAAAGGGCAGGGGACACCATACAAAGGGCCCCGGCTGCCGCGAGTAATGCAAAGTGGGGGGCCACCTAAGGTGGATGGTTACAACACCTACACAAAAAAAAAAAAAGTAATAAAAAAACAAAATACAAAAATAAAACAAAGCAAAAATAAAAAAACATACACACCAACTTGGCCACCTAAAAACAAAAAACACTAACAACATCACACTAAAAACATAAATAAACAAAACACTAACTTATAAAAACAACAAAGTCTAAAAAAAAAAAAATCCAAACACAAAACACAAAAAAAAAACAAAAACATAACAAAAAAAAAAACACCCCACTAAAAAAAATACCAAAAAGCTAAAATAAAAACATATAAGAACAACAAAAACACAACCAGAAAAAACAAACATAAAACAACTAAGACTAAAAAAAACAAACATAACAAACATCATACACCAACAAAATAAAAAGATAACCAGAAAACAACAACTATAAACAGATCTAACATATCACATACCAAAACAACAACACACAAACACCTCTACAAAACAACAACCACCCCCCGACCCCCCCACACTACTCCCTCCCGCCCCCTCCCCTCTACCCCCACCCCCCCTCCCCCTCCCCCCCCCCCCCCCGCTCCCCGTCCACCCCCCCCATCCGCCCCCTACCGCCCACCCACCCTCCCCCCCCCGACCCCCCCCCCCACCCCCCCCACCGCCACCCCCCCCCCCCCCCCCCCCCCCTCACCCCCCCGCCCCCCCACCAACTACCTCCCCCCACCCCCCCTCTCCCACCAACCCCACCCCCCACCCCCCCCCCCCCCCCACCCCTCCCCTCCCACCCCCCCCCCCCCCCCCCACCCCCCCCCTCACTCCCCCCCAACTCCACCCACCCCCCCCCCCGTCCCCCCCCCCTCCCCCCACCCCCCCCCACCACCCCCCCAACACCCACCACCTCCTACCACACCCCCCCCCACCCCCCCCCAACCCACACCCCTCCCCACCCGCCAGCCACACCACCCCTAAACCACACCCCCCCCCCACACCCCCACCATCCAACACCACCCTCACCCCCCCCCCCGCCCCCTCCCCACCCCCCCACCCCCCCCCACCCCCCCCCACCACCCCCCCTCACCACCCCCCCCCGCGTCCCCCCCAAACCCACCCCCCTCACCCCAAAATCCCTCCCCCCCCCCCCCACCTTCACCCACCCCCACCCCCCCCCCCCCCTTCCCACCCCACACATACACACTCCAAACTACACCACAAACCAATCACAACAACACACACCCCACACCCCACCCCAAACACCCACCCCCACCCCCACTCCCCACACCCTACACCCCACACCCCAAGTCCACGACCCCCCCACCCACAACACCCCCCACCCCAAACCACCAACACACACCAACAACAATCACCCCCCACCCCAAACACCCCACAACCACCCCCCCAACACCACCACTCTACACAAAAACCACACCTCCAAACCACCCACATCTACACTCCCACCCCAACCCCACACCCACATTAACCAACAAACCCCACCAATACAAACTACACACCACCACAACACACACCCCTAACCACATAACCCTCCAACACAAAAAAAGACAACAACGAAAAAATACAATACCACAAACTATAAAAACAAACATTAATAACAACACTACAAACCTAAACACCTAAAAAACACAACACACCTCAAAAACCACACAAAAAAAAAAAAACAAAAAACAACACAACAAAGTAACTCAACAACACAATAACCCTCTACACCCAACAACCCCAACCACACAAACCCCAAAAACCCCAACCACCCTCTAAAAACATACACAACAAAAAAACACAACAACAACCCAAAACATAATAAAAAACAAACCAACAAAACACAACAAACACCCAAACCAACCAACCTCCCATCCACCAACACAACACCAAACCCCAATCCTTACAACACACCCCCCCAACCCCCACCCCCTACCTCACCCCACCGCCCCCCCCCCCCCCCCCCCCCCCCCCACCCCCCCCCCCCCCCCCCGCCACCCAACCCCCCCTCCCCCCCCACCCCCCCCCGCTCACCCCCCCCCCCTCCCCCCTCCCCCTCCCCCACCCCCCCCACACCATACACCCCCCCCACCCCCCCCCCCCCCCCCCACCCCCCCACCCCCCCCCCCCCCCCCCCCACCCGACCCCCCCCCCCCCCCCCACCCCCCCCCCCCCCCCCACCCCACCCCCCCCCCACCACCCTACCCCCCCCCCCCCCCCCCCCCCGACCCCACCCCCCCCCCCCCCCCCACCCCCTCCCCCCACCCCACCCCCCCCACCCCCCAACCCCCTACCCCCCCACCCACCACCACCACCCCGCCCACCCCCCCCCCCACCCCCCCCCCCACCCCCCCCCCCCCCCCACCCCCCCCCCCCCCCCCCCCCCCCCCCCTCTCCCCCCCCCCCACACCACCCAACCCTCACCTCCACTCCACCCACCCCCCTCCGTCCACTCCCTCCCCCCCCCTCCCCCAAACACCCACCCCCAACCCCCCCCCCCCCCCCCCCACGCCCCCCCCCCTCCCCCCCCCATCTCACCCCCCCTCCCCCCCCCCCCTCCCCCCCCCCCCCGCCCCACCCCTCCCACCCCACCACCCCCCCCCCTCCCCCCCCCCCCCCCCCCCCACCACCCCCCCCTCCACCCACCCCCCCCCCCCCCCCCCCCACACCCCCCCCCAGCCCCCCCCCCCCCCCCCCGCTCCGACCCCCCCCCCCATCCACCCCCCACCCCCCCCCCCCCCCCCCCCGCCCACCCCCCCCCCCCCCCCCCCCCCCCCCCCCCCCACCCCCCCCCACCCCCCCAACCCCCCCCCCCCCCCCCCCACCCCCCACCCACCCCCCCCCCCCCCCCCCCACCCCCCACCCCCCACCCCCCCCACCCCCCCCCCCCCGCCCCCCCCCCCCCTCCCCCCACCCCCCCCACCCCCCCACCCCCCCCCCTCCCCCCACCCCCCAACCCCCCCACACCCCCGCACCCCACACCCCCCCAACCCACACCCCCCCCCCCGTCCCCCCCCCCCTCCCCCCACCACACCCCCCTCCCCCCCCCCCCCCCCCCCCCCACCCCCCGCTTCCCCACCCCCCCCCCCCCCCACCCCCCCCCCCCCCCCCCCCCCCACCCCCACCCACCCCCCCCCCCCCCCCTCACCCCCCCATCCCCCCCCCCCCCCCCCCCCCGACCTCCCCGCACCCCCCCCCCCCCCCCCCCCCCGAAACCCCCCCCAACCACCCCCCCCCCACCCCCCCCCCCACCCCCCCCCCCCCCCCCCCCCCCCCCACCCCCCACCCTCAGATTGTCCAGATGGCTAACGAAACATTATCGGATTTCAAGGAACGTTAGACCGAGGAAATGGGGTATATCCAAGTTGTTCTGGAGGTGATGCAGATATCAGCCTGTATGAGCAATGCCAAATGTCCGGAGCTGGCCAAACGATTTGCCGATCAAGTGCAGTGACTGAGATGATGAAACGGGCATATGACTTCATCAAGTCCGAAGAAGCCTATAAGAATACAGAGTTTCCCAAGGGAGAACATCCAGAAAAATGGCAGGGGACACCATACAAAGGGCCCCGGCTGCCACGAGTAATGCAAAGTGGGGGCCCACCTAAGGTGGATGGTTACAACACCTACAATCAGAGAGATCACTATCAGCCGTATGTTTCCCTAAGACAATAAATCCGGAGGTATGACAAAGGAAGGTTCAAAAACCGAAGGCAAGAAGTTAACCAGCTCAGTTTAGAGACTATGATCAAAAGACCAAAAGAAATATTAGCCACCGAACTCCAACTACCTCCTTACCCTCCAATGATCGAAACTCCGAGGAAAGAGAACTTAGACAGATACTGTAATTATCACGGAGAGAAGGGGCATTACACTAACGATTGTTATCAGTTTAAGAGGCAGTTGGAGGCCGCACTAGAATCTGAAAAACTTAACCATCTGATTAAGGACGTAAGGCAGAGAGGAGGTAACCGAGGAAAGTAGACTAGGAACAACAGCACTCAAGGGAAAATAATTAATATGGTATATAAGAGGGGTGATAGCCGAAAGCGCAAGTTCCAGAAAAAGAGGGATGTGGATTAGATGAATGCACCAATAACCTTTCCTTCGATCCCATCTGATGATGTGTCAGATGAACCGCTGATAATTGAGGCGGGAGTGGAAGGTTATCTCGTCCGAAGAGTGTTTGTGGATCAAGGTGCAGTAGCGCAAGTGATGTTCGAACATTGCTTTTGCAGCCTGTGTCCTACAATTCAAGCCCGTTTAACGCAAACTCATACGGAGCTAGTAGGGTTCTTTGGGGAACAATTACTCCCAATAGGGAAAATTGATTTGGAAGTCATGTTCGGGAGCGAAGGGTTATGCCGAGGGCCATGATGAAATTCACGATAGTACAAGCGGCATCCCCATACAACATCATCTTGGGGCGAACGGGGATAAGAGAGCTGCGGGCCTTCTCATCCACCACCCATGCAATGATGAAATTTCCCACCCTAAGTGGAATCGCAACATTGGTTCCTCGGACGGCTACAATCTTTGAATGCAGGCAATTAGAAGGCAAGTGAATTCTTCCTAAAGAACAACCTATAAAAGGGGCAACGGAAAGCGGGGAGAGTTCTACAAAGGAAGAAGTTATGATCAACCCAGCATGTCCAGACCAAAAAGTTACCATTGGGACACAATTCTCTTCGGCTTGCCGTCTTCAGTTGAAAAATCTGTTGAAAGATAACAAAGACGTGTTCGCGTGGCAGCCAGCGGATATGGTCGAAGTCCCAAGACGAATAAGTTAACACTCTCTTAATGTGAACCCGAGTGTCACTCCAGTGGCACAAAAGTGAAGGGTCCTCGGTCCTGAAAAGAGCAAGGCTGTAACAAAAGAAATGGAGGAATGGATCAAGGCGGTCCGTGCTATTAAAGAAGGTAGATGATACATGGAGAATGTGCATAGAATTCAAGAACCTCAACTCAACATGTCCAAAAGACTACTACCCTTTGTTGTAGATAGACCTGAAGATAGAAGCAGTGATGGGGTTCCCGTTCAAGTTTTTTTTGGACGCATACAAGGGGTACCACCAAATCCAAATGTCAAAAGAAGACAAAGAAAAGATGGCTTTCTACACCAATCAGGGGACCTACTGCTATACTAAAATGCCATTCGGTTTGAAAAACGCAGGGGCAACTTATCAAAGACTAGTGGATTCGGCCTTTCAAACACAATTGGGAAGGAACTTGGAGGCATATGTGGATGATATGGTCATTAAAAGCAAAACGGAGAGGGACATGATAATGGACGTAGCGGAAACCTTCGATAACTTGAATAAGGTTAACATGAAGTTGAATTTGAAGAAGTGCTCGTTCGAGCCAACCCCAAGAAGACGAAGACAGTAGCTGACATGCAATCCCGAAAACTCTAAAAGAAATGCAAAGCTTAAGTGGCAAGCTGGTGGCACTCAATCGCTTCCTATCTCGGTCTGCCGAATTTGCTTTACCATTCTTTGACACATTAAAGAATATCACAAAAGAAAATAAAGATGATTTCCGATGGACGAAAGAGGCAGAGAGAACATTCCAAGAGTTGAAGAAGCTGATTATGAAACTACCAATGTTAATCACTCCCGGCCTGAAGGAGATACTATACGTATACCTTTCCGGGTAAAAAGAAGTAGTAAGTGGGGTCCTGATAGCCGACAAAAAGGGAAAGCAAACGCCGGTCCGGTATGTCAGTCGAACACTTCATGAGGCCGAGAGAAATTACGCCCCTTTGGAAAAATTGGCATTATGCTTACTCCACTTATCTCGAAGATTCCGAAGGTACTTTGAAGCCCATCCCATCAAAGTAATAACTGATCAGCCCATTAAGCAGATACTCAACAAACCAAAAGTCTCCGAAAAGCTAGCTAAGTACACGGTGGAGCTGGGAGCTTATAACATCACATACATACCCCAGAACGCTGTCAAAGGCCAAGGATTAGCGGACTTCCTAAATGAGGTGCCGGTCGGGACCTAACACCTAGAGATATGCAACTTAATCAATGATGAAGACCTAGAGGCATTGACCTTGTTCACTGATGGTGTATCTAGTTTGAAGGAACAGGGGTTGGGCTTGTTCTAATTAAACCGGCGAGAACCGAATACACATACGCCATCCGGTTGAATTTTACAAGCACCAATAACGAAGCAGAATATGAGGCATTACTGCCCGGTCTACGGATAACGAGGAAGATGAAAGTGCAGGCCATCAAGGTAAAAGTCGATTCCAAGCTGGTGGCTTATCAGTTGAACGGTGAATTCGTAGCCAGTAATAATGGAATGGCCAAGTATCTAGCAAAGGCAAAAGAGCTCTCGGTCCTTTTCAAAAAATTCTCAATTGAAAACGTGCCCCGAAATCAAAATCAAAAGGTGAATGTACTAAGTAAGTTGGCCTCAGTGACATTCAATCATTTGACGAAAGAGATATTGGTAAAGGTCCTCAATGCAAAATCAGTAGAGGCTCGAAAAATGAACGCCATTGTGGAGGAAGAGGAATATAAATGGATGACTCTAATTATCAAGTGCTTAGAGGAAGGTATTTGGTCGGAGAACAAAAACGAAGCAAGGACCTTCCCGATGAAAATAGGCCAGTACGTGATGGAAGTGGGAATTTTATTCAAGAATTCATATCTATCTCCGACGTTAAGATGTGTGGGCCCACTCCAGGCAAATTACATAATAAGGGAGGTTCACGAAGGAGCATGCGGAATGCATGCCGGATCACGATCGGTAGTTGCGATGATAATGAGGCATGGATGCTATTGGCCATCCATGCACCGAGACACTAAGGAGGTGGTGGATAGATATGATTCATGCCAGATACATGGGCTGGTACCCAGGTTGCCGAAGACAAAGTTAACATCTATCATGTCCCCATGGATGTTCTACCAGTGGGGCCTCGACATTTTAGGGCCTCTCCCATAGGGTCCGGGAAGGCTCAAGTTCATCATTGTGGCCATAGATTATTTCACTAAGTGGATGGAAGCAAAGCCCTTAGCCAAGACCACATGTAAGGAAGTTAAGAAATTTGTTTGGGAAAACATTGTGTGCAAGTTTGGGTTACCAAGGGTAATCATGACCGACAATGGGACGCAATTGGTAAATAACCACTTCAAGAGCTGGTGCGAGAAATAGAAGATCAAGCAGATGAACATAGCAGTGGCGCACCCGCAAGCTAATGGCCTCGTGGAGAGAGCCAACAAGTCACTGATGCACGGTCTCAAGGCGCGATTAGGCCAGGAAAGAGTGGGATGGGTGGACGAACTTCCTAACATTTTATGGGCCCCTCGAACCATGTTGAGAACAATCAACGGTGAAACCTCATTCAGCCTTACTTACGGGAGTGAAGCCGTGATCCCGGCCGAGATAGGCATGCCAACCTATCAAACTATTCAGTGAAACGAAGCACAGAATGAAGAAGAGATGCGGTTGAACTTGTATCTCATTCAAGAAAGGAGAGAGACGGCGGCCATCCGAAAAGCAAAGTATAAAAAGAAGGTGGAGCAGTACTACAACAAATGGGTCCGGCTCGTATCATTCAGGGTATGAGACTTTGTATACCGAAGGAATGAGGCTAGTCGGATAGAAAATCAAGGCAAGTTGGGACTGAACTGGGAAGGCCCGTACCGAGTAATCGAGGCGTATGATAATGGTTCATACAAACTTTGTACTATGAATGACCGAGAGGTTCCTCGCACGTGGCATACGATTAACCTCCAGAATTGTTTCATGTAATACTTATATTTATGATTTAATGAAGTATGATCCCTCTCCATATTGGAGAGAGGGCGATTTTGCTAAAATTGTTATTCTTAGGCAAAAATAGATGTGGCTCTTCTGGATGGCTAGCTACCTCCGGAGAAATGTGTAGCCAATGTCTAAAAGAAGTGTCCGTCACTTAGCGACCCGAGTGTCTGTCACGGGACGGTTGTCGGACAAACATCAATATGACTCGTGTGTAGTCAATATCCAATTAAAACCCCTAAGTCTAATTAACTAGGGAAGAGCCTTAGCCGAAAGGCTACACCCTGAACACTGTATTCGGATGAGCGCCCATAAGCGTTATAAAAAGTGCTCGTCAGTTTGCAGGGGTATACCCAATTAAGGACCCCCGCCAGACAAAATCTTATGTGACTCAGGCGTAGTCAATGTCCATCTAAGTAAAAGGAAAAACAAATATATTACACGAAAATCTTATGCAAGGTATAAAAGGAATTCAAAAAGGAACATTACATTTATCATCCAGTCTAAAGCTGGGATACATCATACATAGTTTATCATTACATGTTCCACCTACGTTAAAAATCACATCATCCGGCAAGAGCCGGGACACACTATCATAATTCCCAAAACAAAAGTTACAAGTCATTCAGTACGTGGAGCTTGAGTACCAGTAGTTTCAGTGTTAACCCTTATAGGAGGTCCGATGCTAGCCTCGGCGGAAGGGAGATCAAACGAAACCTGTAGCAGTGCTTCTATAGGAAGACGATATGAGTCGACGACTTTCTGAATGAACGGGCACTGCTTGGTGAAGAGCTCGCGATGGTTATCCTTCCTAGTCTTGGAGCCTTTGATGTCTAGGTTCCTAGTCTCCGAGAGTATTGGAGCAATCTGATCCTTTGTCTTACCCAAACTCAAACCACCCAACCATCCGGCGGTGTAGCATAGGCCAACGGGGATTGCTATGATCTTCCGATACTCTGAGCTGGCCAATACTTTTTTACCACATCCGGAATGAAATCTCAAATCAGCTTATGGCGGTCCATTTCCATGTCAGCTAGGTCAGACACCAGCTAGTCAGACACCAACTTGCGATTCTCCTCTTTACCAAAATACGAACCATCATCTCAGCATCAGTCATAAACCTATACTTTGGCTCAATTCTCAGTCTTCCAAAGCTTTAAACTTTTCCCACCTGCCCCTAGGCTTTCAACCGCGGTAGACGTACCCCTATTCTTTCTTGACTTCTTTCAGCTTGTATACCATCAACTCATGCTCCCGTATCCGACAAGATTAAGTGAGATACGTCTCTAAATAAGGAGAGTTATGTATTGTAAATCCATTTATTTTTATATCATTTTCCCTGTCAACCGCCAATCGTCCCTTTCTTTCTTGACTTCTTTCAGCTGATCCATCAACTCATGCTCCCTATCCGGACAAGATAAGTGAATAGTCTCTAATAAGGAGAGTTGTTTTGTTAATCCATTATTTTTTAGCATTTCCCTTCGGAGGTTGTCCCTCAAGCGATTTAATTCTTCCAGCTGAACATCGCCTAACCAAATTCATGTTAGACAAACTCCCTAAGCATTAATCTTCTGCTAGAGTAGCCAGGTGAGTAATCATCTCTTTGTATGCCCGGACGGAGCTAACGCGCATATCATCCCGGAGTCCCCACTCCGGCACAAACTGGTGTTCAACAGAGCTGCCTCCCTCTTCCTGGTGGATAAAATGGATTGAATTAGCTGCGCGAGAACAAACAAAACGGTTAGCGAAAATCGGGCCTAACAAGGGACAAATAAGTGGCAAACAAAAACTTACCATTAGAAAACGCCACTCCATCAGGAGAAGGACCGGTCCGAGCGTGCGAAGAAGGCTGAGTAGCATTAATGACTGGAGGAGTTGGAAGATGGGTATTTTCACTGAGCTCAACGACCTCCTTCTCAGTATTAACTGGGTGAGTCTCTCCAGCAACCGTCCCAGCGGTGGCTTTAGGAGCGGAAGAGACACCCTCTTCAACAGGTTTGGGTGAAGCTTGACGGAGGGGTGTTATAGAGATGGTGCCTTCAGAGCCGGAGTTGTCAATCTCTTGATTCTTCCAAACTCGCTTTCTGCGTGGTGCAGCGGAATCCTCCTCTCCAGCATGCTTCGTTGTAGTCTTGGCCGCGTTCAGCTTATCTTTCTTCTCACGAGCAGCAGCAATCTTAGCATTAGGTTTTTCAACGGCCTTCTGGGCCGTACTCTTTTCAGGAATAGTTGTCCCTTCGGCCAAGGGAAGGGTCACATGAAGCTGAGGACGTTGATTCTCTAGAACGGTCTCTTGGGTCTTACTAACAATGGTCCTGGTCCAGTCAGGGAGAAACAAGAAGTCATCCATGGTGATCGCTGTAAGAAAAAGCCAACAGAAAAGATACGAATAAGAGAAGAAAATAAAAGAAACGACAGCAAACAATAAAACCCAATGTGCATTACCCTGCCCTTCTGCGTCCTTGATGACATAGCACATCTCCGGATGTCGACAAGCTGTGGTCAAGCCGCATAGATATAACAAAGGCGGGGCGGTGGGCGAAGAAGGACAACAGGAGTAGCCAATCGGTCGGCATGTTCCTCATTATAGTTGTTAGGAAAATCATCTCGAACATCCGTATCTGAATGCCTCCAGGGCATGGCATCCGGTATCGCTCTTTGGTCTATCAAGAAAAACTTTTTCTTCCAACCTTTAAAACTCGAAGTCACTTCCTTAAAACATTTCCTTAAACGGCCCCCGATTTTGTTTTCAAACGAGAACCAATGACCTTGTTTACACAGTTTATAGAACACACGAAACAAAGAGACGGTAGGTGGAATATCCACACTACGACAACGGATCTCGAATAAGATGACTCGGTTAACACCCATCGGTACCAATTGAGAAACATGTACTCCAAAATGCTTTATGACGGCAAGAAAGAAGGTCGAAAAGGGGATTCACAAGCCTCCTTGTTTGAGTTTCTCGATATAAATGCCAATATACCAGGATGGGAGTTTATCCATGGTTAGTCCCGAAGGAGGAAGACGAGGATGTAAATCTTTAGGAATGCTATATGCCACGACCGCATCCTTCAGTTCTTGGAGGGTAAGGGTGGAGGTATAGGTGTGCATATCAAACTTAGGCATGACCACTGCCCACGAACTTTTCAGAGCCATCTCGCCAGGTTTGCTTCCGGACATAATCACAAAAAGAAGTGGAAAAGGGATAGGATGTAACGCACCTGGAGAAAAGGAAGCAAGCCTGACAACGAGGAGATGGCGAGAGAACAATTTATAATAGCAAACGTGTGTGTGAATAAGGAAAGGCGAAACAAATGAATGAGAGTGGATGGGTATTTATACCCTTGCCAGCTCGAAAATAGGAAACGTCGTGCCAAGGAAGAAACGAGAAGAATAATCACAACCGTTCACTGCGATAGTGCGCTACAAGTGGCGTGATCAAGGCTTCTGACAGAATACTAAACGTCGATGCAACTTGCCAACGGACGCAAGGCCCGTAGGCCAATATTTGTAAATAGCAAAACCAGCCCAAAGGCTAATGGGCAAGCCCACCCCACACACCCGTTAACGAAATAAGACGGCATCAACCACAAAATGACTCTGGTAGACAAATGCCCGGATAACCAAAAAAGAGGAAAAGAACAGTTTTAAACAACAATTTATAAGTGTTGCATCATCAGTATGACAACTAATAACACAACACGGGGAGGACATGTTCGTGTATATACCGGACACACATACCGGACGGAACTATATCCGGTGAGATCTTAGCTGAACCCTACCTAAGGACAAGCGGTAAGCGACAAGGATGACGCGAGTAAGGACAACACCCAACAAGTATTGTCTTCACCCTAAACGCACAGGTAAGGTCACTATCTTGCAGGTATTGTCGTCAACCTAAAGGACGGACCTGACACCCCTCCTGACACGCTGACCTGGCAGGTCCCACACGTGCGTCACGCACATCAGATGTCAGGTCAACCACACGAGACGTCATCCAGGTACATGTTTAGGGTAGTATAGATACCCCTAGCATATTTATTGCATTCTCAATATATTCTCTGACATTGTAGCACTTTATACATATTTTTTCACACATTGAAATCTTACTCTCACGCATGAGCTTGGTCTTGGGGTCACACCTGAGGCGAGGCTAACGCGTGTTGTCTCTTGTGTGTAGAAGCTTCTGACCACCGACGGCCGAAGGTAGCACCAACGTACAGGCGATCTTGTTTCTAGAAGTTTGTTTTGCATTTTGATTTTTATAGAGACGAGAAGCATCTTCGCATCCAAATGCACATTTATTTACTATTTTGTTTCCTTTATCGAATGATATAAAAGGTTGGATCTTAAGGGTCATAGAATTCGTAGTTTGAAAGCTAACGGGCTGAACTTGTCTCCTATTTTGGAGGTAAGCTGATATGCATCAATGAATTTATATACTTCTGTGGCACTGCAAGTTGCTGACATGAATAGAATGATTTTTAGTGAATAATCTTTAAAAAAAAAAAACCTCAAATTTCATAGAAGATTCATTTAGGGAAGTAACAAAATGACCGTTAGTTTTTTAACGGGATGTGACAAAAAAACCTAAATTGACTAAAAAAAAGTTGGTTTTTTTTATGTGCAAAAAAAGTAGAGTACCTTGATTGGGAGTTAAGATCAATATAGACCAATTATTTGTCATAGATCCAATGAATCAATCTCAACCATCTATTTTTTCATCAAAAATAAAAAAACACACTTTCCACCTCTTTTTTAAAAATAAAATATCTTACAAACGGTAAATCGTCACATGACAAAAAATACACCATCGCGACGAGTATTTTTTTATCTTTCAGTAGACGGGTGACACGATATACTTTCGAGGAACTTTTTTTTTATTTTTTTTTTCAGTCACGAATTGTGAAAATCATATATGATTCGTATAACGAATCATATATAGATTTCCATCATATATGATTTCATAAAATCATATATGATTTCATAAAATCATATATGATTTGTGATTCCGTCGAACTTTTTTTCAATTTTGTTTCAGTCACGAATTGCGAAAATCATATATGATTCGTATAACGAATCATATATGATTTCATAAAATCATATATGATTTCATAAAATCATATATGATTTCATAAATCATATATGATTTCATAAAATCGTATATGACTTCATAAAATCATAAAAAAAAGTTCGTCGAAAGTACATAGTGTCGCCCCTCTATAGAAAGATAATTTAATTCTCGTCGCGATGGTATGTTTTGTTTTGCGTAACGATTAACAGTGTGTGAGATATTTAATTTTTTAAAAAAAAGTGGAAAATGGGTTTTTTTATTTTTGATGAAAAAATGAGTGGCTAGGATTGGTTCATTGAGTCTATGACAAAAATTGGGTCTATATTGAACTTTTGGCCCTTGATTGGAAACATACCCTAAGTTGAGTAACTTTTTGTGTCATTTGCCCAAAAAAATTATACAGTTGACACATCTCACACCAAATATATAATACATTAATTTGTTGGATTACATATATTCCCGTAGGATATTATGTCTTATAGATAAGGTAAGTATATACTACAAACCTCGTAAACAGTAATAGATCTAAGCCCACCAAGGCTCGGGCCTTCACACATATTCATTAAATCATCATCTAATAATTCATCGCAATTCATATGACGAAATCGCGAAAGCTTAAATTGGATTTGAAAACAAATAACATTAAAGCAACAACTAATTCGTTAATTAAGACATCCGACAGTAAACAAAGACAATTTGTCAACCAAAAGCAAAAATATAAATAAGCGACAAAAGCAATTTTATAGGTGTAAATAAGGAAAGATAATTAGTATTAATCTACATCCATACTATAGATAAAAGAGATTGGTATATCTCTCTTATTAACTATAGTTGGATACCCGCGCATAGCGGCGGCGATAAAAATTGCTAGCCCAACTCGCTCCGCAATTCCCTACCCGCTTAGAGAATTCGTTTGTTTGGGTTTCCGTAGCTTTCCCGCAACATCATATTAACATCATTCTCGCTTGTATAAAGACTCACACACTCTCTTTCCCATCAAACACTGTCTCCAAAAGTATATATCTTTTACGAATCAAGTTTGTATTCAAATTAAAGTTAAAGTTGTTAAAAAATTCAAAATAAACCCATTAAAAATGTGAAAAGCTAAAAATTTATAAAAATATATAAAAAATGATGCTGAATTAAAGATCACGGAATTTTAAAAAATACGGAGAAATTAGATCATAAAAAAATAGATAAAAAGATTTGTCAAATTGAAAATAAAAGTGATATTTTAATTAAGTGACACATGTCACTCTATGATGTGATCTTCTAAAATAAGATGGATGGTCAAGATTGCACCTCCTTATCTTAATTTTTAATGAGACCCACATTGTAAATACTTTATATAATAGTATAGATTTAAATAATACATATTTATATACACATTATACATCTATTATAGATGTATAATAGATTTGCACAGGGGTGGGCGGCCGCACATGGCCTCAAAATTTCAGGGGCCCTAAAATTTGTCACCTTAACATTATGTTAAATGTTTAGATAACCAATTTGCATTATATCTTATAAACAATATCATTTTACATATAAAAATTCTTCTTGAAAAGTCTTATTATTTAATTTCGCTCATGGTTTTTAAAAATTTCAGAAATTTTGAGACGGCCCTGCATCTATACTACATATTGAAGTAATGTACTTATTTATATACATATACAAGCTAATATAGCACGTCGGTTACAAAACTTGAATGCAATATTGTCATTATGTTCATCTCCACTATTAATTTAATAAAAATATGTTAAAAATAAAGAAAAAAGCTATAAATGAATAATTTACTTTTTGTTTTGTGCTATTATGAGTAACCTACTTAAAAAATATATCAAAATGAGTAACTTACTTTGAAAAAGTCACAAAAATGTGTAACTATTTTTTTTTAAAAACAAAAAAATTTAAAAGTAAAAGTCAACTTTTTAAATAAAAAAATTTAAAAATTAGTTTTTTTTTTAAAAATTAATATTAAATGTTGGTTGCACAAGTGAATTTTCTAATTCGGCGTTTCGTCAATATTGCTATCATTATCGTAAAGTCGTTAGCACAAAAAATATGTAATCTAAAAATATCGCTTGCCAAAAATATCTAGTTATGTAAACACTTGTGCTTCATCTATTTTTGCATTTAATTGCCATACAAGAGCACGAGCGAACCTCTAAGAGCTTCTCTCGTTGAATTGATCAAACTTGATATGCACTATAAAGAGGAATATGAAAATATAAAGAGGAATATGACCAAATTACCTCAGCAAACAAGTTATGTGATGTGATATGATAATATTGGGGTAGATAAAACAAGATGGATCTTCTTGAAACGACACTTTTCATTTTAATGTTCGTCAAGACCACAAAAGAATATTTACGTATTATCTAACCATTTTTTATAGTGAAAAGGGTGAAAATATATTATTTCAAATCAAACCAATTACAACTAGATAAAGAAGGAGGATGTTTAAACATGCCTAAACCCTCATACAATAAAAAAACTAACAAAACTTCTCTGAACTAATTCAAATTCTAATACATGTCTGACACAACTTTGAATAAGTCTGATGACCTTGTTCTTTGTCAGACAAATGGAACATTCCAAACACAGATTCACCTTTTATATCACCAATAACCAAATATTCTTGATTACATTTCCTAAACTATGAAGAGCTCTTAAACACTCAACCAGCACCCACAGTGTATAAGAGATTCAAGGAAAAGGCATCATCAAGCAAGATTTAGCACCCATACTCCAAATGAAGGGCTATACCCAACTAGCTACATTTCCCAACCCTAGACACTCCAATGACAATTAGCAGCTACATCCTCACTAATTGAACATTGAGTGAAAAATAAGCTGGGCATCACTAGCCAGGGAACACACATCTCCACTTAGAAACCAACCTATCCTCCATACAGTGTTGCAAAGACAAGACCAAGATCAAGGCTACTTACAACACACCCAACTTGCTTACTCTTCATATCAGGAAACCTACCTTATGGTATTAACCCCCACAGATTAGTCAAGAAGTGAAAACAGACACAATTCCTCCCATGGCCAATTGGTCTGCTTAAACTTTGAATAGCACTCAGAGAAAATACCAAATTACAAGGCCATCTGATATAGCAAGTTGATGAGATATTGAGATTCAATTCTGATCTTCCAATGTATGAGATTAAGAATCCCAGACTCTAATCCAAACACCCCTTTTGAGAACAGGGGAGCCATTGGACAGAATTTTAAGCATTCCTTCTAGACAAGAAGTAGTAGAGATAGTATTTGCTTAGCCTCACTAAACTCATCACATACCCCTTCAATCAATGTCTTCTGGCAAACTTTACATTCCAAGTTGATTCTGCTAAAAGGACATTGTTACTATTCTTGACAACAATAGACACCATCTTTGCTTTTAGTTCATCAATCATAAGGTCAGTTAGATCATTAGCCTCCCTTTTTTTATTTTGGAATAATCTCATTTTTTTCTTGCCAAATGTAGTACACAGCAGCAGCAAGACACAGATTCCTTATAAGTGTCCACACATTTCTACTATTCTGATTACTGCTTAATTCCTCCACTAGATTTTCCCATGTATCAACTTTAAATTTCATTCTGGCAAAGGTACCAACCTTCTTCCACACCTTTTGAGCATATTCATAATTGAAAAACAGATGGTCATGTGAATCAGGTTCCTTTTTACACAAACTGCACTCAAACACTTTACTTGGGTACCATTTAGCCATTCTGTCTTGAGTACAAATTCTATTCTTTACAGCAAGCCATAGTATAAAAGTATGCTTGGGAATACAATTAGGGTACCAAACAGTCTTGTGCCAACTCACTTTCCTATTCTCTCCAATCACATCCTTCCATACAATACTGGTGGAAAACCTTTTGTCATTTCCATTGTTGTCCACCCATACTGGTTTATCAGGGGAGTTTGATAAGGATGGAGCTTTAATATTTTTGATCCAAGGATATTTATTCATCCACTCAGGAGGCCATTTCTAACCTTTACCATCCATAACATCACTTATTTTATCAAGATCACTAAATCCAGCATAAAATATTTCCTTCTTGCTTATAACACTAGATAAAGAAACTTCATTGTTCCACTTATCATGCCAAACATTGATACTTTTTCCATCTCCAATTCTATATCTCATGTGATCACCAGCCCAACTCCTTAGGTTCATCAAACACTTCCATCCCCAACTGTCTTTTGGGTCAATATTAATATCCCAAACACTCCTTTTCTTTAATTTTACCACATTGATCCATTTGACCCAAAGGGATTCCTTCCTTGAAGCCACATTCCATAGATGTTTAACAAGTAATGTTTTGTTCCATAATTTAAGAGACTTAAATCCCAAGCCCCCTTGATCTTTTGGCTTACACAATTCCATAGGAACTTTTTGAACATATCTTCAATTTCATTAATGACAGATTTAGGGAGAAGAAAAACATAACCCCAATACACTTGTATTGACCCAAGAACATAAGCAATGAGCTGAGCTCTCCCAGCATAAGATAAACTTTTATTCTTTTAGTCACTTAGTTTTTGCCTAACTTTATCTACAAGTTGCTTACAATCAGCAACCCAATCTTCTTATTAACCAAAGGGACACCTAAATATCTCATTGGAAGCTTGACTTCTGTAAAAGGGAAAATGTTACTAATATTTTCCTTTGTTTCATCATCAATGCTGCCATAGAACATTGTGCATTTCCTAAGATTAGGGTATAGACCTGATATAGCACTAAACTTGTCCAAAGCCTGCTTTAAGGTCTTCACAGAAACAGTGTCTCCATTACATAGCATTATCAAGTCATCATCATAGCACAAGTGTGTAATCCTTAACTGTTTGCAGCCAAAATGATACTTGAAGGCCTTTTCTTTGCTAATTTCATATTTGACTAGCAAATTTAGCATCTCCATCACCATAGTGAAAATATAAGGGGAAATAGGATCACATTGCCTCAAACCTCTCCCCCCTTTAAAATATTTAAATCTCTCTCCATTAACACACATAGTGAACTTAGGAGTAGAGGTACAGGTCATGATCCAATCAACCATTTGATAAGGGAAGCCAAACTTTCTCAGAATATCTTCAATAAAATCCCAGTTTACTATATCATAAGCTTTTTGGATGTCAATCTTAAAAGAGCATCTCTTAGGCCTATTAATGCAGTTATATCCCTTTAAGAGCTCTTGAGTTAGAAGAATGTTATCAGTGATAGCTCTCCCAGGCACAAAAGCACTCTGATTTTCATCCACTATTTGGTTAAGAGCAGACTTGATTCTGTTTGTCAGGATCTTACTAATGCATTTGTGGATGACATTACAACATGTAATAGGTCTGTAGTCTAACACCTTCTGAGGGGTTAGAGATTTAGGAACCAAACTAATTAGAGTAGCATTAATCTATCCCAACAATTTACCAGACCTGAAAAACTCTTTAATAGCAGAACAAAACTCTCTTTAATAACAGCCCAACCTTTTTTAAAGAATTTGGAGGTAAAGCCATTAGGACATGGAGCTTTATCATCATCAATATTAAAAAGAGATTTCTTAATCTCTTCATCATTGATTTCTCTTATCATATTTTTAGCTTCTTCCTCAGATATTTTGCTAACAAACAAATGATCATCATCCTCATTTAATCTAGTAACAGATCCCCAAGAAACCTTCAAAGTGCTTAACAAATTGATTTGCCACATCACAGTTCTCAAATCTTCTACCATTCTCTGCACATACAGACATAATCCTGTTTCTATTAATCCTTCCTTTAAGAACTTTATAGAAATATGCTGAGTTCTTATCTCCTTCTTTGAGCCAAGTTATTTTTATCTTCTGCCTAAGGAGTTTTTCCTCATCCAAAACTGCTTCTTTATAATCTTTGAGAAGCTCCACACCTTCAATCCTTAAAGCCTTATCAGTAGGGTTCATGTAAATTTTCCTTTGAACATCATAGAGCTTTGCTTTTAAGACAACAACTCTCTCAAATAGGTTACCATTCTTCCAATTAAGCTTGTTGAGATAAGGCTTAAGAGACTTTAATTTCTTCACCAAACTATACATATAATGCCCTTGAATTTCTGTATTCCATTTTTCCTTCACCAGCTCCTTGAACTCCATCTTGTAAATCACATAGTTAGCTACTCTGAAGGATTTGTTTTTCTTTTTCATAGCTTGAGGGACTTTTAGAATAGTTGGGCTATGGTCAGAAATACCATAAGGGAGAAATAGAGCATTTGCAGTACTATATTTTGATAAGAAGGCATTATTACCCATTACCCTATCTATTTTCTTTAAGATAGAAGAACTAGGATTCAGCAGGCTTTTAATCCAAGTAAAATGAAGACTAGAACTATTAATGTCCTCTATTTCAATCTCATTAATACATTCTTGAAAGTCAATCATATCTTGAGTAAAATTGGACATACCTTCTGAATGGTCCTCCAAATTCAGGCTAACATTCACATCACCCATAATGACCCATTCTGAACTTCCAGTAATTCACTTATTAAGAGTTAACTCCTTCCATAACTCCCTCATGTCTCTTCCCTTGTTAGCAGCATAGATGAATATATAATAGAATTTATGATGTGTGCTTAAAACCTCCACTTGATATAACATAGATTGGCCAGTTGCATTGATTAGGGTACATTTCACATTACTGGCATCCCAACCAACTATAATTTTGCAACCTTTGCTACTAAGGCTAACACTATTTTGCCATGACCAACTGCCAAACACATTAATACATATTTTCCCAATTCTGTCATTCTTCATGTGAGTTTCTAGGACTGCATATATACTAAGTCTTTCATTTCTTATTAAATTCTTCACTTCATTCTGTTTGGATAATTTCCCCAAACCTCTGATGTTCCAGGTTGCTAAATTGAGATCCATTTATCAATTTTTGGAGAGGAAATCACTACCCAATCTTGATACTACATTCTCAGTCATAAATTTTGCAGTCCCAATTTTATCAACATAAACATCATTCTCATCTAATTCTATGTCAGTATCATCATCATTATCCTCCTTCTCTATATTCTTGTCTTTGTCATATTGTTTCCCCTATTTCTTCTTAAAATATTCCCTCATTTCTGTGGTCCATTGCTTAGTAGCAGAGTATGATGGTTGCATTTTTATCTTGACATATTTCTCTACTTCCTCTTTCTCCTCTTTGCTCAACTTATCACATAGGGGATCATCATCACTTTCTTGTAACACTACAAATTTGTTAGCTGAGCTTCTTATGTATTTTATCACACTGTCTTCCACATTCCATATCTTCTTTGTTGGGGTTTTATACGTATCATCATTGCACTTCTTCCCAATGTCATCAACCATATTGGCATCATCCTTCTATTCCTTTTGTCTGTAAATGAATTTTTGTGGTTCCATCTTCCTATCTCCATACCTTCCATTATTAAACTGTTGCTTATTCCTTACTCTTTCCTGATCATTAAACCTCTTGTTCACTTTGCTAATGAAACCTTCATTATCCTTCACAATGTTTTGATTTTGCTCATTCTTATTAACCATCTGAGGACACCTATTATCAGCATGCCCAAACACCTTACATTGAGAACACATTGGTGGTTTCCAATCATATTCAACTCTTACCTTTTTTACAAATTTCTCACCATTTTCACTATTTCTATACATCACATCAATATGGTTTGCTAAAAATTTATCAGCATTGACCTCAACAAGCACTATTGCATACCCTAACCTACCAATCCCCTGATTACACATACTAGTTGTCATGGCATCCATTATCAATAGTCCTAATCCTACTAGCTAGTGCACTCAATCCCTTATTACTTCAAGCTTCCAAGGGTGGGTTCATCAATTTAATCCATAATGGCAGAGTCTTAGGCTCAGTTCTATCCAAATTGACACTAGGATCCCATTTTTGCACAACTATAGGTTTATTATTCACAATCTATAGCCTACTCTCAATAACAGTGTTGAGTCCTTGCAAATTATTAAACTTAAATGTTGGGACTTAAAAGACTTCAAGGATTCTTAGAGTTACTACTACTCAGGTACATAATGGAAATTATGCTAAGTAGTTAGTACTGGTAGTATAAAGTTACCACTGCTAGTTACTGCTGTTAGTATAATTTAGTATTGTTAATGTAAAGTTACTGCTGTTAGTTAAAGTTAAGACTGCTCAGAGTTGAAGACTGAAATATAAGCTAAGTAGTTAGTGCTGCTAGTAGTAATGTTAAGACTGCTAGTACATGTTACTACTGTGAGTATATATTAGTACTGCTAGTACTAATGTTACTACTGCTTATGTTTATTAGTACTGCTGGTGAAAAAGTTTATGCTGCTGAATTACAACTGCTAGAAGACTTACTACTGTCAAGAGGATAAAGACGGTTTAAAGAGATAAAGATTGTTTGGAGAACAAGAATACTTGTGAAGATAAGTATTGAGATATTTTTGTACAAGATATACATAATGTATTTGTTTAAGAGATTACGTTTATGTTTAGAAAAGATTATGATATCTTAGGAATGTATTGTAAGCCGACTAGGACTCCTTAGTCTATAAAAGGAGGCTCTAGGGCATTAGTTGAGATATCAGTTTTGCATATAAGTTTTCATAGTTGTCAAGTCGATTTAGAAAAGCTTCAAGGTTGTAAACCCTAGTACTAGTGAAGAGTACTCGTATTATTGATCTAATAATATTAGAGCGTTTGGTTATATCTTTGTTTATTCAAGATTACTGTTTTATTCATAATACTTCTAGGTATTAAGGTGTAGATTCCGCATACACTTTAGTATACATACAAAGTTTCTACAACAAGTTATTTTGGATTTATCCAAGGTAATTTAACCTTAGACAACCTAAGGAATCGATCAAGGATTGGGATCAACAAGTGGTATCAGAGCTTTGCTTTGAGAAACTTTGATCTAGAAGACATGGAGTTTGAATCTGCAAATAGTGGCACTACTGCAAAGCTTCCCATACTCAAACTAGGTGAGTATGAGATGTGGGTGATTAGAATTAAGCAGTACTTTTAAATACAAGACTATGCTCTATGGGATGTCATAGAGAATGGTAATTCATGGGTGTCTGTACCACAGACAGCACAAGAGAATGGTACTTCAGTTACAAAGATGTATGTGCCTGTAACTGCTGAAGAAAAGACCAATAAGAAGAACGATGTGAAGGCCAGAAGTTCGCTACTCATGGCTCTTCCCAATGAACATCAACTCACATTCAGTTAGTACTCTGATGCTAAATCAATGTTTGCTGCCATTGAAACATGATTTGGGGGTAATGAAGCAACTAGGAAAACTCAGAAGACACTTTTGAAGCAACAGTATGAAAATTTCAGTGCAACAAGTGCAGAGTCTCTTGACTCTATCTTTAACAGGCTTCATAAGATTGTCAGTAGGCTTGCAATCTTGGGTGTGGTCATCGCTTAAGAAGACTTGAATTCAAAAATTTTAAGCACCTTGCCTCCTGAGTGGAACACTCATGTGGTTGTTTGGATGAATAAGCCTGAAGTTGATATAATGAGCATTGATGATCTGTACAACAACTTCAAGATTGTTTAACAAAAGGTAAAGAAATCTGTTGGTGCAAGTAGTGGTGCTCAAAACTTGGCCTTTATGACTGCTCCAAGCACTAGCAGCACTAATGATGCTAACACTGCTAGTCCACAAGTTAGTACTGCTAGCCCTAATGTTAACACTGCTAGTCCTCAAGTTAGTACTGCTAGCTTCAGTGATAATGTTGTGTATGCTTTCATGGTTGAGAATCCCAATGGTTCTAATCTTTTACATCAATACTTAGAGCAAATTCATGAAGATGATCTTGAAGCAATGGATTTGAAGTGGCAGCTCGCTCTGCTAAGTGTGAGGGCAAAGAGGTATTATCAGCGGACAGGCAAAAAGATTTTCATTAATGCTAATGATACTTCCAGATATGATAAATCCAAGGTAGAGTGTTTCAACTGTCATAATATGGGACACTTTACCAGGGAGTGTAAAGCACCAAGAAGCAAGGAAGGTCAGTTCAAAAATCAAGACAACACCAGGAAGCAAGGAAACAATGAAGACACATCTTCAAAGGCAATGTTGGCTATAGATGGTGTAGGCTTTGACTGGAGTGATATGGCAGAAGAACAAGTTCAGACAAACATGGCTCTAATGGTATTTTCAGACTCAGAGGTATACAATGATAAAACTTGCTCTAAAACTTGTCTGAAAAACTTTGAAACTCTTAAGAAACAGTGTGATGATTTGATTGTTAAGCTTAATCAAACTGAATTTACAGCAACTACATATAAAAGAGGTTTAGCAACTCTAGAAGAACAACTTATCACTTATAGAAAGAATGAGGTTCTCTTTAGTGAGGAAGTTGCAGTTCTTAAAAGAGAAGTAGCTTGCAAAGACTATGAAATAAATGTGCTTAAAAGTGAGTTTGAAAAAGTTAAGCAAGAAAAAGAGGGCATTGAATTTAAAATTGAGAAATTTGATAAGGCCTCAAAAGATTTAGATCAGTTGTTAGAAAGTCAAATAACTGGCAAGAGTAAAAAGAGTTTGGGGTATAGTGCAGTTCCTCCACCTCATCCTTTAATCTATAATAGATCTAAAAGCTTGATTTGTCTTATTCTGGTCTTGATGAATTCAAAGAGCCTGAATTCAAAGGTTATGCTATTGAGAATAGTTAGCAAGAGTCTAACATAGTTTGTGATAAGAAATCAGATAATTCTAAGAAATGTTCTGATGACTCTTTGGTAAAAGAACAAGAATCAAAAGACACAAGTAGCTTTGTTGAGTCTTCACTTAATGTTGATAAAGAAACTGTTTTTCCTGTTGATAAAAAGGTAGAGTCTGTCAAACCTAAAAATCATGAAAAACCAGTTAAAAAGTCAGTTAGGTATGTTGAGATGTATATATCATCAAACTACCATAGGGGAATCAAAGGAATTGGAATGGACAGAAGTCCAATCAACTAGGAAGTGATTTTGTGATGTATAACAAAGCTTGCTTTATTTGTGGAAGTTTTAATCATGTACAGGCTCAATGCAAATACCATCAAAGGGAAGGGATGATATATGGGAATACATATAAAAGGGTGAACTGAACATACTACAATAAAATCACCATAATGCTCAAGTGGGAACATGTTCCAAGAGCGTTTTAATGAAAATGGCCTAAAACTTTTAATACTCCAGGACAGTTAATACTGCTTCATCCCAATATCTTTAGTTTTTAGTGCTAATACCAATTTCAGGTTTTTCATAAAAACCATCCCACAATCAACTGTAAGAAGACCCTTTCAAACTAAAACATCATTAACCAACAAAAGGTTTACACATAATGTTAATACTGCCAAGGCACAAGCAGTTAACACTGCTAGGCCAAAAACTGTTAAAACTGCTAGGCTAAATTTTGCAGTTGTTAATGTTGTTGGGGTTAATCAGGCAAATGTTGTAAAGGCCTCAGCATGTTGGGTTTGGAGACCTGCCAAACCTAATAGTGCATCAATCACCTTCAAGAAACATAATTACATTGATGCACGAGGCAGATCCAAGTCAGTGATGGCTTGGGTCCCCAAAGGAATCTATATTCCTTATTTTTATGTGTAGGGCAAGCCATAAACAAGATGATACAAGATTTTTTGACAGTGGATGCTCAAGGCACATGACTGGGAACATATCTTATCTCTCAAATTTCAAGGAATTTGATGGAGGTTATGTTACATTTAGAGGAGGAGCTCATGGTGGTAGAACTAGTAAAGGAACACTTAAAACTGATAGCCTTGATTTTGAAGATGTATACTTTGTCAATGAGTTAAATTTCAACCTTTTTAGTGTCTCACAGATGTGTGACAAAAAGAACTATGTCCTTTTTACTGACATTGAATGTCTTGTCTTATCTCCTAATATTAAGTTGCCTGATGAAAGTTAGATACTTCTTAAAATTCCTAGAAAGGACAACATGTACAGTTTTGATATGAAGAACATTGTTCCTAAAAAGAGTTTAACTTGTCTTGTTTGTCTTGTTGCAAAGGCTACATCAAATGAATCAATGCTCTGGCATAGGAGACTTGGTCATATTAATTTTAAGAACATAAATAAGCTTGTTAAGGATAATCTTGTAAGAGGTTTGCCTACAAAACGTTTTAAAAATAACCAACCCTGTGTTACTTGTCTTAAAGGGAAGCAATACAGAGCTTTTTGTAAGTCCAAAGTTCTGAATCCAATTACTAAGCCTTTGTTTATGCTTCATATGGATTTATTTGGTCCAACCTTTGTGAGAGTAGCTTAATGCATAAGAAGTATTGCTTAGTAGTCACTGATGATTATAGCAGGTTTACTTGGGTTTTCATTTTAACAACTAAGGATGAAACCAGTGAGATTCTCAAGAACTTTATCAAAGAAATAGAAAACCTAGTGGATAAGAAAGTGATAATAATCAGAAGTGATAATGGAACAGAATTTAAGAATAAAGTTTTGGATGATTTCTGCAGAGAAAAAGGTATTAAGAGAGAATACAGTGTAGCCAGGACTCCTCAGCAAAATGGTGTAGCTGAGAGGAGGAATAGGACACTAATTGAGGCTGCTAGAACCATGTTAGCTGACTCTAAGTTACCTACCACATTTTGGGCTGAAGCAGTTAGTACTGCTTGCTATGTACAGAATAGGGTCTTAGTAGTCAAGCCTCATAACAAGACACCTTATGAACTTTTTAGAGGTTTTAAACCAGCTCTAAGCTTTATGAGACCATTTGGATGTCATGTTACCATTCTTAATACTTTAGACAGTTTAGGCAAGTTTGATGGCAAAAGTGATGAAGGTTTCTTTGTTGGATATTCCTTGAGTAGTAAAGCTTTTAGGGTATACAACACAAGAACCAGGAGGGTAGAAGAAAACTTGCATATTGGGTTTTTAGAGAATAAGCCTATGATAGAAGGGAATGGTCCAAAGTGGCTGTTTGATATTGATTCTCTAACCCAATCTATGAATTATGTACCAGTAGCTGCAGGTACAATCTCAAATGAATCTGCAGGTACACAAGAAGAATTTAATGCAGGTACATCTACTCAGAAAGAAGAAATCAGTCAAGATTGCATTGTGATGCCAATTTGGAAAGATGCTTCATACTTTGATTCACCTTCCAAGGATGTTGGTAATGGTGAACCAAAATCTGCTGCTGATGATCAAAAGCAGGTTGAAGATGGTCCACATAATGAGAGTGATGAAAAAGATAAGTCTGAAGATGATAGCAGTCCTAAGGAAGTTAATGCTGCTGGACAACATGTTAATACTGCCAGTCCTGAAGTTAATACTGGTCGTTTTAAACTTAATACTGTTGATCCATCAGTGAATACTGCTAGTTCATATGATCCAGATAGCCCTAAAGACATGTTCAAATTGGGAGCTAGTCATACACTTGAGGCCACTCATGTTGAGTTCTTCAGTGATGAAGATGAACCAGAAGTTGATTTGGAAAAGCCTTTAGTTAAAGATGGAGATGCTGATGATGTTAATATACAACTCTATAGATATATGATTGGGTCTTTGATGTATCTCACATCATCTAGGCCAGATATTATGTTTGCAGTATGTGCATGTACCAGATTCTAAGTTATACCAAAGACATCCCATCTCTTAGCAATAAAGAGAATTTTTAGATATCTGAAAGGCAAACCAACATTAGGCCTTTGATATTCTAGGGATTCTCCATTTGAACTAGTTGCTTATACTGATAGTGACTATGCTGGAGCAATTCAAGATAGGAAGTCTACAACTGGAGGATGTTAGTTTTTGGGAAATAGGTTGATATCATAGCAGTGTAAGAAGCAAACTGTGGTTGCCACCTCTACAACTGAAGCTGGATATGTGGCTGCTGCTAGTTGCTGTGGACAAGTACTCTGGATTCAAAATCAATTGCTGGATTATGGGTATAATTTCATGAATACTGTCATTAATATTGACAATAACAGTACTATATGCATTATTGAAAATCTTGTTCAACATTCTAAAACAAAACATAAAGAGATTAGGCATCATTTTATAAGAGATTTCAATGCGAAAAAGTTAATACAAATGGTTAAAATTCATACTGATCATAATGTTGCAGATCTTCTTACAAAAGGTTTTGATGCTGGAAGGTTTCAGTACTTGGTCTTAAGTATTGGAATGCTTAATCCTTAATGTCTACATCTCTTTATGTCTTTGTAAAAGTTTTGTAAAGTATTAGTACTGTTAGTGTGTACGTTAATACTGCTAGTACAATATTAAGACTGTTAGTCATAACTTAATAATGTCAAGAAGAAAATAGCTTGGAATGTGTTTTTTTCTTGGTTTTGGACTAACATTTGCAGGATAAGCAAAGCAGTATGAATAGATTGGACAACTAAAAAAGAATAATCTCACAGATGGATTGTATATAAGAGAGTTTTGTGTCAATTAGTGGGAGACTTGTGGTTAAACTTTGGGATGATAAGGGGTTCAGTCTGATATTGAGTTTAGCTTAATGGTTTTAAGTTTCCTTCATGGGTTATACATAGATATGGATCCTTATGAATTATCACATGTCTATCTAATTCTTATTAGTGTGCTTGTGATAAATAGAGGCATGTTATTGTATGATTATTGGAGACAGAGTTAATACCGTTAGACAAACTTAGTACTGCTAGGCAAAAAGTTAATACTGCTAGTGTTAACTTAGTACTGCTAGGTTACCGTTTCCACTGTTTCTAAGGATTCTCCATTTGAACTAGTTGCTTATACTGATAGTGACTATGATGGATTCAAATCAAGATAGGTAGTATACAACTGGAGGTTGTTAGTTTTCGGGAAATAGGTTGTATCATGGATCGTGTAAGAAGCAAAACTGTGGTTTGTCCACCTCTTCAACTGATGCTGAAAGTGGCTGCTGATAGTTGTTGTGGACAAGTACTTGGATTTCAAATCAATTGCTGGATTATGGTAGTAATTTCATGGAATAATGTCATTAATATTGACCATAACAGTATTATCTGCATTATTAAAAATCTGTTAAAACAGTCTAAAACATAACATATAGAGGTTAGGATAATTGTATAAGAGATTGCAATGCTAAAAAGTTATAATTAAATGGTTAAAATGCATTACTGTCATAAATGTGCAGATTTTCTTACAAAAGTTTTGATGTGGAAGGTTTCAGTACTTGGTCTCAAGTATTGGAATGCTTAATCCTTAATGTCTACATCTCTTTATGTCTTTGTAAAAGTTTTGTAAAGGATTAGTATTGTTAGTGTGTCAGTTAATATTGCTAGTACAATATTAAGACTGTTAGTCATAACTTAATACTATTTTTCTTGGTTTTGGACTAACATTTGCAGGATAAGCAAAGCAGTATGAATAGATTGGACAGCTGAAAAAGAATAATCTCACAGCTGGATTGTATGTAAGAGAGTTTTGTGTCAATTAGTGGGAGACTTGTGGTTAAACTTTGGGATGATAAGGGGTTCAGTCTGATATTGAGTTCTGCTTAATGGTTTTAACTTTCCTTCATGGGTTATACATAGATATGGATCCTCCTGAATTCTCACATGTCTATCTAATTATTATAGTGTGCTGTGTTGAATAGAGGCAGTGTTTTTGTATGAATTATTGGAGCAGAGTTCACTACGTTAGACAAACTTAGTATTGATAGGCAAAAAGTTAATCAGCTTAGTGTTAACTTAGTAATGACTAGGTTGGTGTTTCACTGTTGTAAGTGGACGTCAGTTATTTATTAATTAAATATAAAACGTTGAGTTTATTTTTGCACATCGAACTCGCTTATAGGTTTCTTAAATTGGATAATTCATGATACTTCTCTAACTTATAAGATTTCTTCAAGTTAAAATCACTATTTATTCAGTCGAACATATCAAAACCCTTAAGTGTCATCTATATTATCTCTATTGCTCTTGTTAAACTCTCACACCATCATAATCGACCAAAACCCAGAACTATAATCAAGTTTTACTGTTCTCATCAATATCTAATGGCAAACTTGAAATTCTGTGACACGCACAATGTGGTTGCTTTCTTACTGAAGCATCAAGGAAGTGAGGACTTTTATCAAATATTGGACTTTCTAAATGGTAGATACATCAGGTATGCTCTAACTGAAAATCCAACTATTTATGTTTCTCCTATCAATCAGTTCTGGCACACTGCTAGTACCAGAACACATAACAATGGAGAAATAGAGATAAATGCAACTGTTGATGGTCATGATAAGACTATTACTGAAGCATCTGTCAAGAGACATCTCAAATTGGCAGATGCTGATGGTATTAGTACTTTACCAACAACTGAAATTTTTGAACAAATTGCTTTAATGAGGTATGTGACAGATTCTGATAAATTAACTTTTCAAAAATGTCACTTTTCCCCACAATAGAGATTTTTGATCCATACCATCTTTCATTGTCTAGTCCAAAGAAAACTTCTTGGGAACAGTTTAGTAGTAACATAGCAATTGCTATAATTTGTCTAGCTACAAACAGAAGGTTTATTTTTTCTAAACTAATTTTTGATGGCATAGTGAAAAACTTGGAGAATAAATATAAATTTTTGATGCATCCAAGATTTTTACAATTTTTTTTGAACAAAGACTCTAGACTCAACACTTCTCATAAGAGACTTTATATTGCTCCTGCTCTAACACAAAAAGTTTTTAGCAATATGAAGAGAGAATCTATGGGTTTTTCTAGGGTGGAAACAGCATTATTTCCAACAATGCTTGTTAATGAACAATTATCTCTGGGTGAAGGTCCAACAAGCCTAGTTGGGACCCAACACACACCCACTATCATTGAAACATCTCCACAACTCCAAAATCTATCCATCACCTATAGGAAAACCAGGAACAGAATAAGAAGAATGGGCATTAGAATATCTCAGTCCATCACTAAGGAGATGCATGATGGATTGGGGAGGGCTACCACTACTTCTTCTAGCTTAGAAGTAAAGCAGGGCAGTGGTAACATATTTAAGACCCAAACCAAGGCAACACCATCTAGGCCAAGTTCTCCAAGAACTAGCTCAGAAGGTGGTCTCTGGTGCCACGTTACCATGGGGGGTATTTCTGTTTAAGCTAGGCCTGAAAGATTATCTAACTTACCCAATGAACCACCACTCGAAGAAGGTAACACATCTCGAAGTGGGGAGGGTAGTATGCAACTTTTGGAATTGATGGATATATGTACAAAACTGTCAGGCAAGGTTACAACATTGGAAAATGAACTCAGCAGCACAAAAGCTGTTCACAACAAGGCCCTTATCACTCTCACTAAAAGAGTAAAGAAGTTAGAGAAAAAGCTCAAGCTTAAAAGAAGAAGTGCAGTTGTTGATTCCTCAGAGGATGAAGAAGCCAGTTTGCATAATGAGGATTCTTCCAAACAGGGGAGGATGATTGAAGAAATTGATGAAGATGAAAATGTAAACTTGGTCAAAAGCAGTAAGCAAGGGGAGGCACATGACACAGCTAGGCATAGAATGGAGAGTGATGATACAGAAGTAGTGGATTTTAGTACTGCTAGTCCTCAAAATGATGATGATGAAGTAACTCTTGCTGAAACATTGGTGAATATCAAAATGAGTGCAACAAAAGATAAAGGTAAAGCTATTATGCAAGAGTCTGAGCCTCCAAAGAAACTCAAGAAGAAAGAGATGATACAGATAGGTCATGATGAAGAATTAGCTCAGAAGCTACATGCTGAAGAATTAGTAAAGGATACAGCAAGACAAGAACAAGAAAGGTATGATTTTGAAAAAGCCTTGGAATTGCAAAAGCAGTTGGATGAAAGGGAAAAAGTTGTAGCTAAATCTCAAGCTCGTGATATTGATTGGAGTGATCCTGCTGTGCTAAGATATCATGCAGTTCAGAACAGGTCTTTCTCTATAGCTGAAGTAAGGAAGAATATGTGTATATATTTGAAGAATCAGGGAGGATACAAGCAGAGTCATTTCAAGGGAATGAGCTATGAAGATATTAGACCTATATTTGAAAGAGTATGGGATCAAAATCATGCTTTTGTACCTAAGGATTCTGAGATTGAAAAGGAAGTTATGAAGAGATCAGGATTTGATCTTCAACAAGAATCTTTAAAACAAGTTGAAGAAGAGATAGTTCAGCAAGATGATGTTGTATCTGAACAAGTTGTGAAAGAAAGTTCTAGGAAAGCTGAAGGAAGACTAAAAAGAAAGACTTCAAAAGCTAGAAAGGACAAGGACAAAAGACAGAAGAACCAGGATGATCCAGAAAAACTTACACTTATGGAGTATGTGGAAGTTATTTCTGATTCTGAAGAAGTAATTAGTGTGATCCCATTGGCAGTTAAATCTTCAATAGTTAGTTGGAAATCTTATTGCAAAGAAGATGTGGGATACTATGAGATACATAGGGCAGATAGAAGTTACAAGACTTATATGTTCTTCAGTGAGATGCTAAATGATTTTGATAGAGAAGATTTGATTGTGTTATACAGACTTTTTAATGAGAAGTATGCATCTACAAGACCAGGTTTTGATGATCTAATGCTATGGGGAGACATGAAGATTATGTTTAAACTAAATGATGATGACGTAGTCTGGAAAAATCATCACAGTCAAGAGTTGATAGAATGGAAACTCTATGATTCTTGTAGGGTTCACTCTTTGATGCTAGGAGAAGTAAGCATTCATATGCTAGTTAAGAAGAAGTATCCACTTCCACAAGATACACTTATGAGAATGCTTCAATGGAAACTTCATGTGAATTATAATGTCACTGAGATGGCATATGAGCTTTTAAGGTTTATTAGATCTCAACTTAATCAATGAAGATAGTGTGTTTGGAAGCATCCTCAGCAGAGTAGACAAGAAGATTTGATTCAGAAGAAACTTAAGATTTGAGGGTAAATCATAAGTTTACGGGAGGATTGCTGGGAATAAATCTTCACAGGTTAGTACTTCTAGTTTAAGGAATTAGTACTGCTCATATTATAACTAACAGTATTAACTGAGTTAATACTGCTAGCACAAGATTAATACTGTTTGTGATAGTTAGTACTGCCAAGAGAAGATTAATACTGCTAAGTGAAGTCAGAGATAACAGAGATAAAGATTACTTGGAGATGAAGATTAGAAGTTATTTATAGAATAGATTGTATCAGATTATTCTGTAAGTTTATGTTTATCTTTAGTATATGTTGTAAGCTAACTAGGACTCCTTAGTCTATAAAAGGAGGCTCTAGGGCATTAGTTGAGATATAAGTTTTCATAGTTGTTAAGTCGATTAAAAGCTTCAAGGTTGTAAACCCTAGTACTAGTCAAGAGTACTCGTATTATTGATCTTAATAATATTGGAGAGTTTGGTTATAACTTTGTTCTTTCACAATTACTGTTTTATTAATAATACTTCTAGATATTAAGGTGTAGATTCCACATACACTTTAGTATACATACAAATTTCTACGACAAGTTATTTTAGATTTATCCAAGGTAATTTAACCTTAGACAAGCTAAGGAATCGATCAAGGTTTGGCATCAACAACCTCCCGCCCAAATCATGACATGGGAGCAGCTCGTCTCTCGATTTCTCAATCATTTCTTTCTTGGAGGCCGAACCTCATTTCTTCGGGACATGATCCTTCGATTCCATCAAAGGACTAACAAACCTATCAAGGACGCCTGGATTCGCTTCCAGGATTTAATCCGACAAGTTCCCCATCATGGTATACAAAAATGGCTTTTAGTTCAGATCTTTCATGATAACATATCTTTAGGTGATCGCAAGAGACTTGATCAATTCGCTCACTTCCCTTTCAGCTCTCTTAGAGAAGAAGAAGGGTGGAATCGTATCGAAGAATATGTCCAATATCAAGACGACTCATAGGATGACCCACCACTACCTATGAATATCTCTTCCATTTAAAAAATAATCCAACGTACACTCGAAGGGCATCTCAGAAAGGCTTGCAAGCAGACCTCTAAACTAACAACACCCATAGGAGTGGAAAACCTAAACAACCCATACCTCATCTGTAACATTTATAGAGGTGCTCACGAAGCCGATGAATGTGATTAAAATAGGCTCCCCGAACAAGTATGCTTGTCCGGAGGGGACATCTATGACGACCCCTCCTTTTAAGATTTTATCAGATGACAATATCCCACTGTGGGGGAACATACGAAGGAAGGCAGAAGGAGAGGAAGGTCCTGAATAGGTTGTTAGGAGCAAATTTGAGGATAAGATATCCGGCTTTATGCTCAGAAAAAATCTCCACGCAAAGAGATTAGGAGAAATGCTTAACTAGCATCGTAATAGAATGCCCGAAATTTTTTCTCAAATTCTTGCGACAATTGGAAAAAGTCAAACACCAATGCCCAAACCCGATGCACCGAATTTTGCCATCACAACCAGGTCAGGAACTACTACCCACGACCCTCCTTACCAACTTCAAGAGTCTTTCTGACATACTTATCTACAAACACTAACAAGTCAATCGAGGAAGAAGGGGCCGAGGGTGAAGAAAAAACCACCATACAAGGCAAGGAGACCCCCTATTCGCCTACCCTGTACCATCCCTCTAAATCATCCAGTGTGCCTCTTCCTTCCGGGTTAAAGAAACAAAAAAATGATGACGATGATGAACGGCTCTTGTCTATCTTCAGGCAGATTCATATCAACCTACCATTCTTGGAGGCCATGATTTATATGACAAAGGGAGCCAAGGTTCTAAAAGATCTTCTCTCGCACAAATAAAATATCAAAAAAGCAGCCTCCTCGGTCAAGCTCAGTGAAGAATGATCGGATGTCATCTAGAGGAGCTTGTCCCAAAAGGAGGGAGACATAGGTAGTTTCAGACTACCATGTCTTATCATACATTTGGCAGTAACAAACGCTTTGGCTGACTTAGGGGTAAGTATCAACTTTATGCCACATTTTGTTTTCTTATGATTAGGCATTTTTGAGCTGAAACCAACTAGGATGAGTATTCAGTTGGCTAATTGATCGATTAAATATCCCATCAGAGTATCTGAAAATCTGTTGGTTAAAATAAATAAGTTCATCTTTCCTATTGACTTTGTAGTTTTGGAAATGGATGAGGATGAACTGGTTCTAATCATCTTGGGACGACCTTTCCTCATCACTACATGTGCCGTAATTGACGTTCACGATGGAAAGCTAAGTCTGAGAGTTAGAAATGAAACCGTCACCTTCAACATAGGGAAATATATGAGATCTAAATATTCTTGTAACGATTATTTGTATTGTGCCGATCACACTACAAAACTTGTCCATGAACAATGGGTGGACACAGTTAACCACGATGGAAAATGGATCAAAATGGAAGAAGATAACCCAGAAGAAATTCGGGCGGTTTCATTCTATCCAAGATAAGAACCAATCGAACCTCTGGAGTGGAAAGCTCCAGAAAATTGGCTAAAGCCCTCAACGATTGAACCACCCAAGTTGGTACTAAAGGAGATGCCAGAGCACCTTGAGTACGCCTTCCTACAAGAGGATGAGCAACTTCTTATAGTTATTTCCTTTGCATTATCTGCTCATAAAAAGACTAAGCTTCTCGATGTCCTTAAAAACTACAAGGGAGCTATTGCATGGAGCATTGCAGATATTAAGGGAACCGACTCATCTTTCTGCACATATAAGATCCTGATGGAAGACAAATTCAAATTGACCGTCCAACCTTAAAGACGAGTAAACCTAAACATCAAGGAAGTGGTATAAATGGAGGTCATAAAACTCTTAGATGCTAGGTTAATTTACCCAATTTCTGACAGCCCTTGGGTTAGTCTTGTTCAAGTCGTTCAAAAAAAGGAGGAATAACCGTAGTGAAAAATGTAAAAAACGAGCTTATACCTTAAAGAACGGTCATCGAATGGCACGTGTGTATCGACTACCGGAAACTCAATGATGCAACTCAAAAGACCAATTTCCATTACCTTTTATTGACCAAATGCTCAAACGATTGGCTGGACATGAATATTATTGTTTTTAGGATGGATTCTCAGGGTATTTCGATTTCCAAATCCCTATCGCCTAGAAGACCAAGAAAAGAATACATTTACTTGTCTTTATGGCACTTTCGCCTATAAAAGGATGCAATTAAGATTATGTAACGCTCCAGCCACATTTCAGCGCTATATGATGGCCATCTTTCATGAGTTGATTGAAGACACCATGGAGGTTTTCATGGAAAATTTTCTTGTTTTCGGAAGCTCTTTTGATCATTTCCTTGAAAACTTAGAAAAGATGCTCAAGAGATGCGAAGAGACCAACATTGTATTGAATTGGGAAAAATGTCATTTCATGGTAAAAGAAGGAATAGTCCTTAGCTATAAGGTCTCTGGGTCGAGAATTAAAGTAGATAAGGCAAAAATCGAATCAATTTCAAAGTTACCATACCTTACGAACATAAAAGCCATTAGAAGTTTCTTAGGGCACGTAGGTTTCAACAAAAGATTCATAAAATACTTCTCATAAATCGCACGCCTGATGACCCAGCTCCTCGTAAAAGATGCCCTTTCAATTTCTCTGAAGGATGCATCTAAGATTTTGATAAATTAAAGCAAGAACTAACACATGCCCCATCATGATTAAACTGGACTGGTCGTTGCCATTTGAAATCATGTGTGACACCAGTGACTGCGATGTCAGGGAAGTATTAGGGGCAAAGAAAGGATAAGCATTTTCAGCCTATCCATTACACTAGTAAAATAATGAATGAGGCACTGGCAAACTACACAACCATAGAAAAGGAGCTTCTGGCTGTTGTCTTTGCATTTGATAAATTCTGTCAGTATTTAGTTTTATCTAAAACTATCATTTTCACGGACCACTCCGCCTTGCGGTATCTCTTCACAAAACAAGATGCCAAACCATAACTAATAAGATGGATCTTGCTACTTCAAGAATTCGATAATGAAATATATGATAAAAAGGGTGCCAAAAACCTCGTAGCTGACCACCTCTCCCGACTTGAGAATCCAGATCTCAAAAAACTAACCAGGGCAGAAATTCAAGACTTATTTCCTGAAGAACAATTAATGAAGATCTTTGATAAAAGTGATGAACCTTGGTACGCAGATTATGCTAATTACCTGGCAAGTCGAGTACTACCTTTTCGATCTACCCGTTAAGAGAAACAAAAGTTCTTTAGTGATCTATGGCATTTTTTTGGGATGAACCCATCCTATTCAAACAATGCGTGGACAAAATCATATGAAGATGTGTCTCTAGGAGCGAGGATGCCCAAATTCTTCGACAATGTCATAGCGGTCCATCAGGAGGACATCATGGGATCACCACCACTGCGAGAAAAGTTTTTGAGGCCGGATTCTACTGGCCTAATATATTTTGCGATGAACAAAAAATGGTCCAAACTTGCGATGTATGTCAGCGAGTCAGCAACATTTTTGCAAGGGATGAAACACCCTAAAGGTACATATAGGTCTGTGAAATATTTGACGTTTAGGGAATTGATATCATGGGGTTGTTCCCTTCGTCAAACGGAAACAAGTACATCCTAGTCGTAAAAGCTCAGGCTTTCCCTACAAGCGAAGCTCTAAATGTGGTAAATTTCCTTAAAAGGTTGTACGCGCGTTTGGTATACCAAAAGCTTTGATAAGTGACAAGGGTACCCAATACTGTAATTACCATGTGGAAACTAGAAGGGGGGGGGGGGTTGAATAGTTTTTACCGTTTTATAAATAAAACTTAGATTGTCGACTTATGTGAATTCAAGAGATATACACAAGTGTATATGATAGCGATGCAATAAACAAATAAGTAAATATGAATTATAAACAAGTAAAGATAAGAAAGATCAAACCGATGACATAATGATTTATAGTAGTTCGGCTACGAAGCTCCTCTTCGCCCAACTTCACTCCTCAAGTACCCAACTTGAGAGTTTTCTTCACTATGTCAACAAGCTCCCTTTAGGTGGAGAAAACCATACATGTCGCTTACACTTTTTTTGGTACTAAGCTAAATACATAGTTCTACTTTGAGATAGAACCAATCTAACACACTATGTATTTTATGACCTAAATAATAACCTATCATACACATATGATAAACACAACACACTACACAAGATATACAAGATAAATGATTATCACAATCATGATGACATAACTAAATAATAACACATGAAGCT
>BQNB010048012.1:5689-42788 GCA_026074375.1 Tanacetum coccineum
TTATGTGTTGACATTATGCTTAGTGGCTTCTTTTTCGAGAATGAATATCATTTAATTACGACCCAAATGTATAACTGAACGACGAGGAAACATTTACAATAAAAAACGCCTTATACAAAACGTGCCGCAGCGAAGCGCGGGTATCAAAATCTAGTTCAATAATATAAATTAAGCCTTAATTTATAAAATTATAAATTGGATAAATATGTTAAATATAATGGTTAAATTGGGTATATATGTCATTATGATTTTTAGTTGAGTAAATATGACATTTGAGATATTAAATTGAATATATATGGAATTAACCCTTTAAAATTTAAATTGAATATATATGGAATTAACCCTTTAAAATAAAGTAAAATATTGTACCTTTAATACTAAAGGTCAGGATTCCCAATTCGAGGCATCTCATTAATGTGTAGTCCGGCCTGATTCTTTTATTAATTTTACCCGACCTATTTCCTTTGTTTTATCCCGGGTTCTCATCAAAACACATAGCATTGCTACGTGTCCTCTTCTCCCTCATCTTCATAATATCTCACACATCTCACACACACAATAATCATCCTTCTCTCTCTAAAAAATCCAGCCGGTGATTGTTAATCTAAATCCACATCTCTATCTCACCGACCCTCTTTATCTCTCTCGCTCTGTCTTTGCTTTTGTAATTGAGGTTTTTTAGGGTTTCGTTCGATTGCAGTGGTGGTCATGGTTGTGGATTGAATATGATGCTTTGCTTTTATATAAGTTTCTTGATATTCTTCTAGATTTGCATGCTGAAGATCCTAATGAAACTGTAAGTTTTTTTTTCCTTTTTTTTTAAATTAGATTCGTTTGTTATGTATGTTTTGTTATATGTGTTCTTTTTTATAATGCATAAATTGGTTAAACATTTAATTTTTACTGCTCAGTGAAAGTATTTTTTGTTTTGTTTTTTATGAGATTAGTTACTGATTAGTTAGGTGTTTATAATTAGAGCTTGGGTGTTGTTGGTTTAGTATAATTGAGAAAAAAATACATTTGTTGATGACGTTTATATATTACTTTTATATGAAGTGTTAATACGACCACAATTTCGCCTTATGAAACATTGATAAATTTTTTGGTGTTGGTTGAATGACGTTGCGTTTTTCGTGGTATAGGTGACCTTCATGGACAATATATGTGTACACTATGTATGTGCCCAGGGCGGGTTAAACGTCTTAATAGGCTGTGATGAACGTGTGTACGAGTTCGATTGAACATGAGATCGCTTGCATCTTGGCGGGGCAATGAACTTATTTTGCAGCCATGGCAGGTGTATCCTGTACTTCGATTTCTCGCTTATCTGAGCCTATTGATTAGTCATATTGCCTACTTGGTCTGTTTTCAGATTTATTAAAAGGAACCTAAGGGCTATTTGTTGTTATTATGCGTGGTTGTGGACCATAACATGCCACTGCCAAGACGACATACCCGTTTGTCGTATTTGAACAACCTTGAGTACTATGTGACATCACAGGTCTAATAAAGTAAACTTTAGACGCTGTTTAGTTACAGCGAGCAAACATTTTGGGTATGCTATGAGTGAATTCGTAACATGTGTTGATTTTCTTTCCAAGGGACTGTACTCCACATATGTAGAGTCCGCAATATGAAATTGCTAATTCCCTAATAGAATAAGTTCTTTTATTGTCGTGGTCTAAAAATCTATTTTTGTAATTATCTTTTGCGTTTCGGTTAGCCCATTGTGATTTGTTTCACTTTTAAGTATATGTCTGGATCTTTGGTATGATCAACATGATACGAGTATCTAGCCATTGATCACATATGTAACAGGTCATGTAGTCGATCAGGTTAAGTTTACATCTTCTGGGTTGACGGTTTGGTCTTGGTTTAAGTAAGTTTAAAATTTTTAATAAAAAAGGAAAAGACGATAGAAAGTTATATCGAGGTTGATTGGTTTTGGACAGAATGGATGAATGTGCTCTGATATGGAGTTCATCAGAAGAAACTTTAACGAGGATTGGTATGTGCTTAATTACACATACCTTTTGCCTTTAAAAACGAGCTAAAATAACCAAAAACGGACTTAAAATGCCAAATATATGCTTGTTTTGCTAATTGTATTGTGCAGGAACGGATAACTAAGAAAAGGACGAAAAACAAAGCCAAAACGACAAAACCGGACTCGGAATGGAAAAGACTGTGAAAGACAAAGCCAAATCGAAGCCGAAAAGTCAATCAAGTCAAAAAGTCAACAGAAAAGTCAACTGGTCAAAGCCCAAGTCAACCCCGAAGCCAAAAAGTCAACAAATCAAGAAATATAAGTTTAAGGGTTGAAATTGCCAAACCCCTAAACTTATATTTATAAGAGAAAAGAGAAAATTAAAAACAAGGGGCCAAACTGTCAATTCGGCAAAGTTATACTAGAAGGGCCAAAGTTGTCAAGTCCTAGTACTTGTACACCAAAGGGACGAGTGTTGCAAAGAGTTATATAACTCTTGGGGACTTGTTTTGCCAAGTCCCCAAAACTCTTATAACCACAAGGACCATGACTGAAAGATAAACATACACCTTCAAGGACCATTTGTGCCAATCTCTCAAACCCACACCCTGTCACTCTCTTTTTCATACAACAAGTTTTCCCGCCTTTTTTCCCCACAACCCAACTCACGGGTTAACTACCCTCCTTTTACCCTGCAACCTAAACCACACCATGGACAAACCATTCCCCCCTCCCCCACTAAAACCCTAATCCCAATTGGCAATCCCACAAATCCCCAAGGCTTGTTCGACGGTCAAGATTTGTTTTTGGTTTTGCTCTCACCAAACTAACACAACAAACACATGGGTTTGAAGACTCAGTTATAAAAGGGGAAGAAGACAGAAGAAACCAGAGTAGTTAGTTGTTGTCTTTGTTTTTAATTTTCAGTTTTGTATTTCCTTCAATTATAAGCATTTTTCTTTTAAGATTTTAAACTCAGCTTAAATCACTTGTACTTTCCTCATTTCATCTTGTACTTCATCTATTTGATTTGTACTCTTTCTTTAGATATTTAATGAAGCAAGTTTAAATCGTGTTGTAATGTTTTAAATTTCAAGGAATAAGCCATTTTCTAGCAATAACTCGAATAAGCTATTTTTAGCTTATTACATTTTCGTTAACTCAAAATTATACACAACTTGTTAAAAGCTTTTATAAACTGTCTTTGTTCATTAATGTTCAATACCTTTCACCTTTTCATTCAACTTCATTCCAATTTGAAGCTCCAAGGAGGTAATAAGCTCCAAATATTATTGAGCTTTAAGCTCAGTTTATAGGCTAAGGAGCCATTAGGTCATGGATTTTATCCACGTCACTCACAAAGTGGCTTTGGGTTCTGAGACAAAAATTTCTCAGTTTAATTCTCAAGCCTCAATTTACTAATTTTAGGCGCTTAATCTTTTGCTTATTTCTATTCAAATTTTGTTTTAACTCTTCTTTAAATCATGTTTGTTTAGGCTTAATCCTCTACTGTTTAAGTTTTTAGTAGGTATTAAATTTGTGTAACTTTAGTTTTTCCCTTAAAAACTGTCATATTAGTGTATTAAGGGCTAGCTAAGTTACTAGCTTATTCTTCTTAATAAGCCATAATTTTAAATAGCTTAAATAAATCCAAATAGGTTAGTATGAAATGAGTAGATTAAAAAGGTTTTATAAAGCTTTAGCTTTTAAACATTTTTTAAGTCCTTTAGTTTTGACAGTTTTCAATAAAGGGGTGTTTGGATAACATGAAAACGGGCAAAAAGGGTTTGGTCCATGGGTTGAGGTACTTTGGCTAAATTATCTAAGTTTTTAATCAATGTTTAAGCTTTTTTTAAAGGTTTTTTAGTTTCAAAGTGGTGTTTCCAAAGTTTTTAAAACCATTCCATAATTTAGTTTATTTTTAGATACCACAAGTGCTTATTTAATTTAAGCAACTTGTGGGTTTGAGTAGTACATCAAAAATTTTGTTTTGTGTTTAAAAAAAAAGTGTCACAAGACCTTTGCCATTTTGACTTTGTTAAGGTCAAAAAAGCACAAGTGCTCTATAGGGTCCACAGTTTTCTAAAACCAAAAGACCATTTTCACCTACAAAATCAGCAAGTTAAATGAGTTATTAAAAAAGTCCAAATTTGTGCACAAGCCCCTTTCACAGGGCACATCTAATCTGTTTTGAGCTTAATTTTTGTTTAGAGCTTATTTGACCATCTTTTTAGAAGCTGTCAACTAAGCCTTTGAGAGCTCAGCATTAGATCTCCCCTGTGTGCAAAGGGTAGATTTTAAGCTCTTATTCCTTGCTCTTTAAGCACAAACTTAAGCCCAATTTTTTGGCTTATTTTAAGATCTAAATCTCTAAATAAGTCCCTTGAATTTCAGCGTTGAGAAGCTTTTTGTTGGACTTAATATTTTGAGGCCTAAACTAGGGATTATGACTGTTTTTGAGTCCCCTTAGGCTGAGGGATTTGCTTATTTTTGATTTTATCTTATTGAGCTTATTTCAATAAGCCTCAAATTGTTTCCTAATAGCATGTTAGTTAGTTTAAATAGTTTGTTTACTTATTTGCTTTTTTTTTGAGCTATTTGTCCAAAGTCTTAAGCATTTTAGCCTCTTAAGCATTGTTTAAGCTTTTCTGTCATAATTAAGCTTCCACAACTTATTTTGTTTAGCTTTCCTTTTCTTTTTACTCATTTAGTAATTAACTCCCTTAGCTTATCTTAGTTTTTGTCTTAGCTTAATTCGAGCCCTAAGAAGTCCAAAAGGACTTAGCATTTTTTTCAATGCTTTTAAGAAGCCCTTTAAGAAGCTCACTGATCGAACTTTAAGCTGAAATTTCAGCTTAATTAGGCTTTCTCAAAGGAGTAGAAACAAAGTTGTTAAGACCCACGAGCTTAACAACTAGCTTCTTTTGAGTTTTTCGAAAAAAAAAAAAAAAGGGAAGACACTTGCCCGGGTGAGCCACGAGACTCAAACCCGGGACCAAGGCGATACATCCCCCTTTTAACACAACACACTCTAGCCACTTGCGCCCTTGTGTCTTTTTTCGTAAGACCCAAGGTGTTTAATATTAAGGGTGTATTGTGGCTAATAAGCTCTTAATAAGCTTGTATGGCTATTCGGGGCTTATTGCATATAGCCAGTTGTGGTGGTTTCTTATTTTCGTTAGGTATTATTAAGTTTAAAGTATTTTTGTAAATTTTTCAGAATTTTAGTAATCCGTTTAATATTTGTTTTTATAGATCTTAATTTAGTTAAAATGGTATTTAATTCATAAAAAATACAAAAGATTATCAAAAAATCTTTTGCTTTTTTTAGAAAAATTTCTTTATCATCTAGTTGTAGGAAAAATATAAAAGTTTTTCGTAGGATCATTTTAATAACTTTTCTTCTTTTAAAGAACGGTCCGGTACGGATTTTGTTGGACTCGTTTTTTGGTCAAACGAACTCCGTTTTTCGGTCTAGTCTTTTTCATTCTTCGTTATTCAATCCCTAGAGTAGTTTTATAAGTGAAGAAAATTTTCCGTAGGGTTATCTTTTGAAGATTCTTAGGCTTTTCCCCCTTTTGTTTTTTTTCGGGATTCGGAGCCCTCGTTTTCTTGTTTAATTTCATAATTTTTAGGTTTCTAAACTTTTTGTTCGTTTTCATCTAAAATTTGACTTTTTTTCAACTACCAAAACCATTCCATCTTCAAACTCAAATCTTCGATTGTATCGATTTTCCAGTCCAGCATCGTTGGGGATAAACGACCCCGGGAACATCTATAACTACTTCTCGTACATTGACCTGCTTTAAACTATTCTTACTATATATTTTATATTTATTATATTATATATTTTAAGGTGTAGTTTGGACGGATCAGGATGTTAATCCCAATAGATCTATTCATAACATTCGCGCTCACAAACCAGAATTGACAGTTCATGATAAGGGCTCCAACTTGGGTTATCGCTACATAGCAACACATAATCATCGTATAAAATATTATACCACTATGTCCAGTTATAAAACAAATGCATGTTTTTCACCCCAAAACTTATAAAACAAAACATAAAAATAAAACGTGGGGCTAAAATGAACTCACCTCAGCATTGAATTGAAGAGAATTAATCGAGTAAGTGAAATAACGAGTCACGAAACGTTAATCCAAAGGCAACCTAATCAAACATAGGTCGCTATAGTACTATTGTACCTTCGATAAATAATAGCGATTACAATCCTATAAAAGCTCATCACCAATCTATTTGTAATTTAAAAATCGTTGTTATAAAGTGAAAACGTTTATAATTATCGTTTTGGTAAAACTAGCATAACTTTCCCGTTTTAAACCCGTTTCTCGCGTTTCTTACGTCCACGTCTTCGTATTAAGATGATATATAAATAATTTACATTTTTTTTATATTTATAACCTTCTGATGAACAGTACTTTTACTGTTTATGACGTTTTAATCAATTTACGTTTTATAAATATATAATTGTCGTAAAACCCGTAAATGCAACAACTTATTCGTTTTAATCCTTATTTTAGAGATTCCTTCAAGCACGTCTTCATTATTAAAATTATCACATTTTTATAAAGTGGGGTCTGCTGATGAACAGTAATTTTTACTGTTCATAGTTTATAAAATTACTTTTATAAACTTTAATTATCGTAAACGTCGTATTTTATTCGTTTTAGCTCCGTTTTTAGTAATTCTTTCGAGCACGTTCTCGTAATTGAAAGTTCTTATAATTAAATTGAGGTTACAGGAACAAAAATAAATGTTTTCATGTAAGACAGTGAACAGATCTAAACTTTTTTATAATAGTATTTTATACATTTTTAAGTAATTTAAACTTGCAAATTCCATAATTCCATGTTATAAAATTGAAAATTTTTTAGTTCTTATCATTTTGAATCAAAAAGGTGTATAATCTGTAAAAAATATCAAAATTCTGTCTTGTAGAATTTTTATAAATAGTTTTTAATAAAATTCTTTATAAATCCGTTATTAAACGTATATACTTGTAAATTTACATAACTTCGTCGTTTTTAATTCACCTTTTTCAAGTTCCTTATATGACCGGATTCGTCTTGAGATGTAATATTCTATAAAAACATAAAATAAATGTGTTTATATTCGAATTTTTGACAGAAACTTTCAATGTCTTTATTAAATCCATATTTAACCTTTGTTTTTATAACTTTCAACTTTGTAAATTACCACAAGTCTTTTATACCATGTATATTATATGTCTTACATATAAATATGTCCATTAGTCCACATATTGTCCAAATGTCTAAGTTAACAAGTCCATAATAACACTTATAAACCATAACTTTATTAAGTAAACCTTAATTAATAGTTTATACATAATCATTTTTATACATAAACCAAGAGTGTACAAGTCTTACAACCATTGTATAACCTCAATATACCATCCATATAACATGTGTAAAAGTTCATTAAGTCATGTTTACAAGAAAAATCTATTTTTACAAGTTAAACATATCCTAAGTGGTGATTTTACTACATAGAACATAATATACATATGAACTCATGAAATGAAAAGGTAAGGTGTAGATAACTCTTGAATGTGATATAGTGGTGATGACCAACAAAAATCTAAAACCCTTGTTTAGAATAATAAACCCAAATCTTTCATAATGAAAAACACTACTTTTCCAATGGTTTAACCAATGCTTGCAAATACCATAGTATAATCTTAGGAATGATTTGTAGATTGGCTTATAAATGTTTTAAAAAATTTGTATGAATTATTATAAGGGGGTGTTTGTGTCGTGGGCTTATAAGATCAGAAAGGAGAGATTGTGCTTTGATAAGTGTTAAGTGTTTATGTTGTTCTTATTCTCTTTCTAATGTAAAAGTATTATATTGTAGGACAAGTCAAGGATAAAGACACAATGAGGGTCTTAAGGAAGTCCATGGTCTTAGTCTTGTCAAAGAAACAAGTAGTGGCTATGTTTAATGAAGTAGTGTAGTACAAAGACCAAGTTTAAGAGAGTTTTTTTTCATAATTTCTTTGTAACCATAGCTATAATACCGTCATGGTATGAAAATTATGATAATATAATTTAATTTTTTATGTATTGGGTTATAAAAGTGTGGTATTTTTGTTGAAGCGTAGAAAAGTTTTGGTGGTTCCGGGAATGCCTAAACGTATTTTATTGCGAAACGAAATCAATTTACGCAACCAATAAAAATACAATGAAACAAAAAATCCCATAATTATTCTCAAAATAATTATTTAATACTTGCTTGATGTAATCTTTTAAAATTTGTTGATGCCTGAATACTTGAACGATATAGTTTTTTAAGCTACGCGATTTAACTTAACGTTTACAATTAAGCAAACGCGTACAAGACTAAAAAACATAGTGAATTTCTTGACGACGTCCATGACCCTAAAACAAGGGGTGTTATAGAGAGCAAATCAAAAAAACAACAAAAAAAATAATAACAAAACAAAAAAAATAAAAAAAAACATAAAAAAGAAAAAAAATAAAAAAAAAAAAAATAAAGAAAAAAAAAAAAAAAAAAAAAAACAAAAAAAAATAAAAAACATAAAAAAAATAAAAAAAAAATACAAAACCAAAAAAAAAAAAAAAAAATAAAAAACAAAAAAAAAAAAGAAAAAAAAAAAATAACAAAAAACAAAAATAAAAGTCAAAATAACAGATAAAAAAAAAAAAAAAAAAAAAAAAACAAAAAAAAAAAAAAAAAACAAAAAAAAAATATTAATCAAAAGAAAAATAAAAAAACAAAATAAATTAAAATAAAAAATAAAAATAAAAAAAAATAAAAATAAATTCAAAAAAATCAAAATAAAAAATATCAAATTAAAAAAAAAATAAAAAAAAAAAAAATAAACAAAAAAAAAATATTAAAAACAAAAAATAAAAAAAAAAAAAAAAAACAAATTAAAACAAAAAAAAAAAAAAAAAATCAAATCAAATAAAAAAAATCAAAAAAAAAAAAAAAAAAACAAAAAAAAAAAATAATAAAAAAAAAATAAAATAACAATATTACAAAAAAAAAAAAAAAAAAAATAAAAAAAAAAAAAAAAAAAAAAAAAAAAAAAAAAAAAAAAATAAAAAAATCAAAATAAAAAAAAAAATCAAAAAAAAAAAATAATTCCAATAAATTTGAGGATGTGATGATAGGAGAGAAAACAGGTTTGTGGTGAACGAAGGTTTGATAATTGTTGGGGATAGGTGATGAATGAGGTATTGGTGATTGAATGATCGATATTGTTGAGATACAAAAAAATGTATCCAAATATCTATGAAGAGTGTGATGAGGTGAACAAATTGTTGATGTTTGAGAGTTCTGTAAGAGTGTTGAATGAGATTGATAAAGAAATTGGTGTCATTTGTGGATGCAACAAAGCAAGAGGATCCGGAGCTACATTCATGCATCAATCGAACTTCTTTTGCAGTCCGATCATGTTGGTTCCAATGAGCAAGAATCTTATCAACATTAGTAGTATGCAAATTTCTTGACCAACTAACATCAGTAGCGATTTGCCCATTCAAGCAGGAAGAGTATTCAGAAACTTGGCATTGACTTGAAATTGCTCTAGTGGCATCTTGTAAATGTTTATATCATTGAGTAGCAGAGTGAATGTAACGACTCTCCTTTCTTGTATGTAAACTTATCAAATCTCGTACAGCATACACTCATCCGGTCTTTTGCTTTAGTTAACAGACGTTCCTTCAATGAGCAGGTCTCATTTTCTCCCCAAATATCCTTGCTACAACAAGTTGACTGACAAGAGCAAAAATATATAGTGTGGAAAGGCCATGTAGAATGAGTTTATTGCTTTGATGAGTCTCACTCCATCTTGAATGGTTTTCTACGGGAGTTAATCATATATTTCCTTTGGTCCTGGTTACACCACCACTAAAAATTGTTTGCCAATTACAATTGGACCTTTTTCATCAGAAGCAAGAAACATTCTAACCGTGAAGGTCTATTCATCACATAAAGTTCCATTCTGCTTTTCCACGAGACATACAAGTGTTTTTCAAGCATTGGTGGTTTATTGTCACCACCCGAGAGAAGTGACTTATCAGCAAGAGTCGTCATTGATAAATTGGTATGTTTAATGATTACCGTTTGATCGAGCGGTGATAGAAAGTAATTGTGTTTAATTGTGTTTGAAGGTGTTGTCTTTTGTGTGTTTTAAGTCTTGAAACTACACGGGATTTTACAATTCTTGACAAAACTGGGAAAACAATTAAGTGTTTCACGGGATTTTACGAGTCAAAGAAACAAACCGTATAATTTTTAAGTGAAATTGCAAATTCGTGTATTAGAAAAATTGCAAATTCGGAAGATGAAGAACAAATTGCAAATTCGTGTCCTGAAGGTTAATTGAAAATTCGGATCCTAAAGAAAATTGAAAATTCGGGTCCTTAAAGAAAATTGCGAATTCGTGGCCTTATGCAAATTGAAAATTCATGTCCTTCTACAAATTGCGAATTCGTGTGCTTCTAAAAAGTTGCGAATTCGTGTCCTTAACAAACTACCAATTCGTATCCTTAAGAAAATTGCAAATTTGGATCCTTAAGTAAATACAATTCGGTACCACACACAATAAAAGTTGCTAATTCGGATACAACACAATATTCCAATTCGGAAAGCACTAGTAATGTGAATTTGGATACAACTTAAAATTGCTAATTCGGGCCTCAAAGAACTATTTCAAATTCGGAGAAAACAAAGATTGCCAATTCGGAAACAACGTAAACTGCCCATTCGGAAAACACTAAGAACTGCGAATTCGTGCAACACTGTGACGATACTCAAAATCTTTAAGACACAAAAAGACACCTTTTTGATTGTTTTTACCTAAAATTTCTTGTACAACTAGTATTCTAAAACCTATAGGTACCTTAAAATGACAACTTTTTGGTTTTTAAGCCGAAAATTTCAAAATTAAGATTTGTACTTTATAAGGATTTTCGAACACAAAACTTGTAGCAAAATGAGTTTTTCTTTGATCCAAAGCAAATACACCTATATCCAAAGATACTAGATCAACTTTACCTTAGTAAATGATCTTTTAGTGTATGACTAAGCTTTGAAAACAAAAGAAAAGAAGAGAAAAAAAACGTACGAAGTAACAAACCAAACAAAATTAAACACAATAACTAAGCAAATCACTCCATGGCTCTTGATACCAATTGTAGAATACAAGTAATCATTGATATATGAGTAGCAAGAACTAGAGAGAGAAAGTGGAAGGAAGGATGTATTTCTAGTGAGAGAAAGTGTAGAAAGAGAAATGTATTATGAAAATGAGAAATACAAAACCAACCAACACCCTCTCCAAGCCATGGAGAGGGTATTTAATACCTAGTAGTTGGCCGCCAAGGGCTTAACAAGGCCTTACCATTGGCCTTGGGCCAATATTAGCTATGTTACTAATACCATAACTAACCTACGGTTTTTGAACATTTAAATAATTGGAAGTGACCGGACTTTTCTTGTTCCGACAAATTCCTTTTGATGTTTGCTTCTTGTTAATAATTCGCGTTAGCTTTAGAAAACCAGCATTTGTCTTGTATCGATGTTGAATAATGTCTAGTGGAAACGCGAGTAAGTGGTAGAAAGGATACCATCGTAACTGTCTCATACTACCTTACCCACTATATGGTTGAATCCACTAAAGTTATTTCACAATGCATTTAATATACTCTTATAGAGGCTTGTAATAGTCTTCATACTACTTTACTCGTGCGTTGCCACTGACGGAATATTAAATAGACGGCGTTCATGTAATCCGTTCATGACCTAGAAATACTTATACATATCATCACAGTGTGACAGAAGCAACATATCAAGGAGAAGCAAACTGATGAGTAGTGCATGATTAGTAAATACTTTTTGCTTATCATAAAGTTTATCACATATTATATTCGACATTTATTTAGATTAGTTATTAGTTTAAACAAAACAACCTCTCAACCCATAGATTTACCTGCTTTCTTATAAATATAAAAACGCAAAAATAATCTTCTCTCAACCCCTAGAATTCTGTTAGACTGTGATCAAGCCTTCCCAACCTATTCCCCTAAAGAACGATAACAACCTCCGAGTCTTGCCTATACAACACTGCAACGATTAGGTTCACTGCCTAGGGGATTGTAAAACTTCCTATGAAGTCTTCGAACCACTCACATCCTACAACTATAAAAATACTGAATAGCCGCAACGGCGCCCAATATGCCGAGTTTGGAGAACTTTCCAGATCCTCTTCAAGCCAAGGTAACAGCATCTACCCCTAATTCTCCCAAGGACGAGAAAGAAAATGGGAGAAATCCATATCCAATAGCCGCACACATATCCATATACTTACCACACTTACGTTGTGTAGCATCAATTACGGCCTGACTGGGTACGAAATCAACCATCCCGGTTTGCGTCAAAGGTGAAGATCCAGTCAGATCCACACACACATCAAGTCCTCCATCCCACGAGTAAAGTAAAATATTTGATGGACGTAATGGTTTGTCACGCCCCCCATCCAACCCGATATCAACTTCTTTACCAGCTGAAATCCCAGAACGGTAACATATGTCGACAAAGGTACTGCGTACAACGTTATGACGATGTTTAATACCAATAATCCCAGCACATGATACAACATGGTCTCAATAAATATCCCCAGCAAAAACCTTTGAACAAGTTGAACAAGGCTTCAAACCAGAAAATAAAGGGATCCCTAACCGATAACACAAAACACAACGATAAGTCTTGCCATTCATAGTTTGTCCTAACCCGAAAATAGGGATCGTCCTAAGCCAGTCAAAGGTATGATCCTCCCTTTGAGAAGTCCATAAGGCCATATGCGATGGAATAAAGAAAATTGGACTCTGCATATTATAAAAACTCGTGTGAAATATATAAATCCTGTCATCTTACTTTAATGAGTTTGTGGGCAGCATCTCGACCTGATTACTCAAAAAGTCAGTCTCCATAGATGTATTAAACACAGACAATGCATCATCGAAAACAGGCCCAGGAGAAACAATACCAGTATGCCGAAGGAGCTTAGTCTGCAAGTCAGCAGACTTAATCGAGAAGCAAGAAAGGCATAATTTAATACATCACCCGTACAATATACACCAAGCCCCCCAAATGCAAAAGGTAAGGTGACAAGTCTCCATTGCCAGTCACCAAATCCTGGTCCAGAAGCAGTGACAATACACTTATCTTCTACCAGATTTTTACTGACATAAAACACGCAACTAAGTAAACCTCCATCTTCATCATCTTTTCCCAACTCCATCATCTTCTTCCCCCACGTAACTATCCAAGCTTCATATTCATAGCAAAAACAAAAAAACCACATAAAGACTTTTTTCTCCACATCAACTTCATAAATACTTCTAAACACACTTATTTAATAGCCACCACTACAACCACGAAACCCCCATCGCCACCACCACTAGATACGGCTAGATCCGCCACTGGTGGTGTTGATTCTTTAAAAACACCCTTCTCTCCAACCAAACAACCTAAATCAGCCAAACAAACACCCTCTAAAAACAAAATAAGATTTGTTTCGAAACACTCCCAATTATTGTGGTCAAGATCCATGGTGGGTGATAATTGTTTATTGAGTGGTGGTGGGTTTTAATATACCTAAGATAGTGGTGGTGTTCGTTAGTGTGATAGTGGTCGAAAGATGGCCTACGTTGGAGTTTCCGGCTGCGGCGATGGTCCCGGATATTAAGGCGATAGTTTTTTTATAAAGACAGGTTACTTAGAGAATATGATTGATAATGAATGTGATTTAATTAGTTTGTGGAGTCACCAGTCCATCGACACCATCTCCAACAGTCGACGCGCCTGGCCATAAGTTTCTCTGAAACTAAGAGTGTGATTGTATGTTTGTTTGGGATTTGATGAAGATGATAATGGGCTTATTGCTTGAATCAAAGGAAAGAAAAGGTGTCACAGTATATGTAGTTTATGTGTTTGTTTAAATTAGAGAAATGAGGTTAAAGAATTATGATGGGAATGAAGATAAAGAACTATGATGAGAATGTGTAGAAATAGATGAAAATACCAAAATACCCTTTTAAATAACGTAGACATTTGTCAACTGACTGTGTTAGGAATTTGGACAAAAGTGTTTACGGTCATCGAGACTTTGAGTGGATACGTAACTTTTTTTTTAAATGGATTAAAAGTGAAAGACCGGCAAACCACGAGGACCAAAAATGTAGTTTACTCAATAAATAACTAACTAAAATGACGAAGAAAGAAACACCCACCGCATTGGCTGGTCTTGACGACGTGAACATCGACCAGCTGAGATGTGGTATGGTTGTGGCACCATGGGGTTGGTCTCGTGGCATGACACGAAGTCATCAACTCAACATACCGTGAGCTTTTAGATTTTTTCTTTTGTATGATTTGTAATAACATGTATATGAAGAGATGAATTTAAAGATCAAATATGAATGAAAAAAAAGACAAGATATTGGTAGTGACATTCATATTAGGATTATATGCAATGTTTAGAAAATCAAATTAGAAAAGAATTAGTTGGTCTATTGGTTTTCGGTTCAACCGATCAGTCAAATTTGATTGGCTATTTCTGAAAACATTACAACGGATGTGTAGATAGTAGAAGACAACAATAAGAGCCGAAAGCACAACGTAAGCATGTCCAAATATCCGACTTTTTTACAAATGATCTAAATCTAGTAAACGTATGAAAAAATGGTTGATCGATTTAAAGTTTTCAACTTTTTTACCACATGCATCGATTCAATGACAAGAGTCGTTCAACCGTTTTGAACAGTTGGTACCCTTGGGTTACTAGTTCAACCGTTTAAACCGACAAGTTTGGTCTGATGAGTTAAAACCGTGAATTGTGCCTAAAAAAGGTAATGTAATCAGTACTAAAATGGTGAGGATCTTAAGTTCAATTCCTACTATGTGTAAATAACCTTAAAGTTGTCAGAACACCTCCCGAGAAAAGAGAATTTTACTCAATTTTAATTTGTGAGACAATGAGTTCAAACCTCACAACACCAAAATGAAATACTAAAAGAATAGTCAAATATAAGAAATTAGCATTAAAACCAAAAAGTTCATTTTTGGTTCAAAAAATATATTTTTCATCTATTTCTCCACCATGTTCCTCAACTCATTTCTCTCTCTTTACCATTTCATTTTATGTTTTCCTTATTCTATAACAATTATCCATCTTTTCTTTACAAAATATCACTAAAACAAATAGATTTGTATCCTAAATTTCAGCTCTTTCTAGTTTAAAATCAATCTATGGTGGTCCTAACATTTTTCTAAGGTAGGTCTTAAAAAATCCATGCATCATCTCTATACGATTTCTGCTTATAAAGTGGTTCCCGAAAACCACCTTGACATAAGGTGACTCCACCTCTGATATATATGAATTCACCGTTTTTGTTTTTTTATAATAAAATAAGATGTTTATTTTCCTCACATCAAATAGTAGTATTATTTATTGATTTATACTAAAAGCATCATGTGCGTTAAAAGTAATATGACTCGTGTTATAAGTCAAAAATTATCATTTTAAGCATGTTTCTTCTATAACTCAAAACATATAACTTAACCAAAAGACACTCTGCTTTCATCACTCAAATTATAAGACACTTCACGACTTATACCTAACTTAATAAAACACAAATACAAGACAAAAGAACAAATGAAAAAGAAAAAGGAAAAAGAAAATTGTCATAACTTTGCTGGTGATTTCTACGCCAAACCTTTTGGCGCGAGGTCCGATGCGAGTTCGGTTATCCGTCAGCGTTATAGCTTGGTGCAAGGGGCTCCAACCCCATACCGAACGTTCTAACAATTATGACTATGGTAAACAACAAACTTTTCATCTTTCATTAAGAAAAAAAGTTATAGAAGCGAAAGTAATCCTAACATTATTTATTTTCAAACGAAAAAATGTGGAGTGTTGTTAACATCAATTTTCATAGTTGTTGTTAACATTATTTTTTTTATTCATTCAGTTAGTTTGGTTAAATTTTTTTAGTAAAATCATAAACCGAACCAAAGCAAATTTAAATCAGATCTAACCAAACCATGGTATTGAATTCAATCTGATTTTTTGGTTGACCCGAATAACCCGAATTACATAATTCATATTTTTTAAAAATTGTGGTTATATATATTTTGCCAAAAATATCATTTCAACCTTAAAAAGTATTTTAATTTATACAAGGAAAAAACTTAATTGTCTTTATATATATCTAAACAAAAAATCTATATTTATATTAACTAGGCGAATACCCGTGCACGCACGGAAAATATCTTTTGGCCGATAATTAACGATATGTAATATTGTGGTACGTTTTTGGTGTAACGTTCACAATAGGATTGTTTGGGTCAAAATAAAAAACGAATGGATTTAAGCTCCAAGAGCATCAAATTCTTCGATTTGCTTGAGTTTCTTCTTTAAAGATCTTCAGCTCCCCTCCTCTCTTCGCACAACATGCTCAAACGTTGAACTTCATATGTCAATGTGGCCAAGCTCGCCTTTATTGTAGCAGCTTCTCTTTATATGGCCCAAACATCCAGCTGGAAAAACAAAAAAGATTAGTAACACTCAAATAAAGGACATTAGTTTGTAGAAACATAATCATCTGAAAATGGCAAGAATTTAATTTTGTATTAGGTAGAGTGACCAAAATGGAGATTTTTGTTGAAAGATATTTGTAAAATGGAAATAAAGTGGTCACTAATTAAGCTTATAGAATGGGTAAATAAGTAATTATAGCGACCAAATTGTATACTTGGTTGCTAAGTTTGTTTTTTTAAAGGTAGGTTTTATTATAAATAAAATGTCAAGTTTTAGTTACATAGGAGGGCTATGGTTGGAACTAATATATATCCAGTAAGCAATAATGTAACAACAAAACATTCCATGTCAGCCACATAACAATAGAATAAAACACATTAGTAAATGAAGAGTGACTTAACTGATTTTGGTATTTATCAGTCCTTTTTGGTCTTATCAAGAACACTTAGCTTCGGTTATAGAATCTTGCACCGAAACACCTAGTAAACGTTTCGCATTTACAAAAGGTTGTCAACCCCATAGAAACCAGCCTTAACCACTTTGCCTTTCAGAAGAATGTTGCAGGCCAAACACCCCTTAAAGCTGAACATTTGCAGAAAAAAGACTTAATTAAACAAATTGAAAACGAAGTAAAACTGAAACCACATATATAAATCCTTACAAAAATATTGCTATCGATTAGGAGTTATTTCTCACCTGACTCTTCTAGCACTCATTTACATGGTGTAGAATGTGCGTGTGTTCAGAGGTGCATATGAATTCATATGAATTCAGGATTCAGATTTTGGTCAAATGACTTCAAATCTAAACCGTGCTCACCCTTTAATTCCATCTGGTGTGCCTTCTCTATTCTTTAGAGCCCCTTGCCTAGAAATGCAAATTGGAAGGTTTCGTTAACTTTTAATTTGTTTCAATTATCAACAATTATATACGAAAAAATATTAAATGATGCGGTGCATGGTCATTGTGAAGGTAAGTGAAAAGAGCGTGCATAATACAGATAAGTGGTACAAAAACAGAGGTAAAGACATCACCCACTAATAACACATACCTAGACAAAGTTTCATTCATCAATACTAGCCTAACACTTATTAGTCCCATAACCCATAAACATTTTATATAAATAACAAATCTGAAATCCCTCGAATTTCTGTTCTACAACGTCAACGTAATGCAAGTAACTAAAAGAGAGTTTTTCACATGTTAGATTTCAGCTCAGCAAACTATCAACTAACTGCCCTAACAGCATTAACAAACTAATTAAGAGCATTTTCAGTAACGGCTGATATAAATTCAAGGGAGAAAATGATACCATCCTGGAATAATTAATTATGGAATAGATATTAAATAAGTATTAAAATAGTTTTAATTATTTAATAGATATGTTTTATTTAGGAAAAGATTAGGATCCGACTTGTTCTACAAGTATAGGATTATTATAAATAGAGGGATAGGATTGTAATTCTTATTATGAGGAGAATAGAACAGGTCTGAGGACATGGAAAAGCTTTCATTGTTCTTTATTTTTGTGTTTTTGTTCATTATTAATAAAATTATCAGCTGGTTCGTATCATTTGGTATCAGAGCTTTTTCGATTCTAGGGTTTTGATACTGTCGGTTTAGACACGTATCAAACAAATGACCCTCCATAATATATATATATATATATATATATATATATATTATATATATATATATATATATATAATAATACAATAAATAAATATAAAATAAATAAACATAATCAAAAGTAACATACAAATTATTCTTATGAAAGAACAATAATATACAACAAACGAGTATCGTTCTCATAGGTTAGAGGTGAATGAAAATTCAACGCTCAATCGTTGTAAATCGATGCTTGATGAGTCATTTAAAGTTTAGATTTGAGTTCAAAATCTAATAACTCAAAGAAAAGCTGTAAAGAGCAAGCTAAAAAAGCTAGAAAATTAAAGAAATTTAAAAACCTAACGATATTTAAATCAATTAAAAACTAAAATAAACTAAATAATTAACTAAAAATGACAAATTAAATTCTAAAAACTCAAAATGCAAATTTCTTAAACTAAATGACTTAAAATAATTTTTAAAAGACAGAAAATATTTTTTGGACTTTTTAATCTAATTAAAACTATTTTTAAACTAAATAATACTAAAAATTAAATTAAAAATACTAAACTTAATCCTAAACATTTAAGAAAATTTATAAAAATACTAAACACATTCCTAAAGGTTTATAAGGAAAAATGACTCCAAAAAGCTAAACCTATAAGCTGCTAAAAAATCAAATAAGCTGTTAAGCTTAAAACTAAAAATGAGTATTAATATTAAATAGTGCAATGGTCTTATGAAAAAGACCCAAGGGCGCGTTGGTAAAGTTTGTGTGTTGTGAGAGGGAGGTCACAGGTTCAAACCCTGTGACAGTCCCTTTTTACAAATCATTTTTTTATATTTTTCTTTTTGAAAAAGTTAGAGAATAAGCAAAAATAAGAATCTTTAATAAAGGGCATATTGCCATAACTCACTAATAAGCTAGAAAACGCTTAATCAAAAGGGACAGATTATAGTTAAACTGTTAAGCTTGAAGTTACAACTGTTTGGCTTTTTTAAAGACTCAATAAGCAAAAGAAAAGACAAATAAGCTAAAACAGATCTAAATCCTAGAGTTAATAAGCATATGAAACTAGAAATAAGCAAAAACAATAGGCTAAAAACATTTTAAAGCATAAAAACATATTTACTAAAAGGACTTAAGAAGGATTTTGACTCAATTTTTAAGCTAAAAATAAGGACACATAAGTACTTATCATAAGTTGAAAACTGAAAACAGCTTATGTCCTATAAGCTAATAACACAATTAAGCAAGCTTAGAAAAGAAAAGAGCTAATGAAAATGACAAAAACTCTACTTTTGTTTTTGGCTTTTCTAAATGAATGACAGGTTTCAGCTTAATTTTAAGACTCAATAAGCTAAAATTAAAGACTAAAAGCTAAAAATAGATAAAGAACATGACTCAAACTACACTAATAAGCTTAAGTTAAGCAAATAAGTTTAGGACAAAATCTAGAAAAGACATATTGAAAAGGGCAGTTTATACTACTTTGCTTATGGACTTTTTGTGTTAAAATGGCTACTTGCAGCAAGGTTTTAAGACTCTAAACTACTTTTGGCAATGTGAAAACTCAAAACAGATTAATTATATATTACTATAAGCTGAATGAAACTAAATTTAACCTAAATTAAGCTAAGAAATTACCCTAAACGATCTGCAAACATAGACTCTTACAACAACCACAAAACTTGATTGTTTTTTATCCACATCACTCAAAAGACTAATACTAAAGCTATTGACTTAAAGAAGAAATGCAATGATGCATTAGAATCTCATATCGGTTCCACTGGTTCGGTTAACTAGTTCGGTTAACTCGTTCGATCTTCTAGTTCGGTTCCAACAGACAAGACTAGTTCGGTTGTAACTGAGACGAAACCCAAATTTTCAAAACTCAAAAAGACACATTTTTGATTGGTTTTTTGCAAAAAATCTTGTACAACTAGTGTTACTAACCCTATAGGAACAAGAAAAATGACAACTTTAAGGTTTTTAAGCCGAAAAATTTTAAATCAAGATTTTGCTCTTTGTAAAGGTTTTGAACACAAATCAAAAGACAAACACAAAAACTAAACACACCACTCCATGGCTCTTGATACCAATTGAAGAATACTAGTAATCTTTGATATTATACAAGAACTAGAGAGAGAAGTGGGTTGGAAAGTTTCTAGAGAGAGAAAGATGATAATATTATTATGTGTGTGAAATGAGAAATGAAACAACCAACCACCCTCTCCAAGGCATGGAGAGGGTATATATACTACATACATGGCCGGCCATGGGCCTTAACGGGCTTTCCATGGGCCTTGGGCCAGACTAGCTTACTAGACTAATCATATGTTAAACTACGGGCTAAGACTATTACAACTTGGAAGTGACCGATACTTTTCTTGTTTCCAACAATCTCCCCCTAAGGGAGGTCACTCCATTTTACAAAATTTAAACCTAGCATACTATGCTATATCTCTTAGTCTTCAGCTCGTAAACTTGACTTTCTCTTGTGAATATGTTGTAGTAATCTTTGACTTTAGGCTCGAGCTTGTTCCTTTATCTTTACTTGTAAGTGGAGATGTGATCTTGAGCACTGTGAGATCATCAACCAAGCATAATCTTGTTTCGCCATCTTGTGACTTTGTCATCTTGTGATCTTGTGACTTCTAGACCGACATGCTCATACCATTCTTGATTTGTTGACTTGGAAAGCTTTAATGTTGCATCTTTCTTGAAATTCTTTACCTTTAATACTTCGTCACTTCGAGAAAGACGTTCGGTATCAGAGTAGCGGAAGTCTTGAAACATGTACTTGAGCTTTCATGATGTCTTTATGTTTTGTCGGTCGGGTATGAGCATGTGGTTATGAATCTTGTGAGCCAGCTGGAATCAGGTACCTTCACCACCATCTTTAAGTATCCTGCATTAAAATAGTTAGCAATAAAGAGGGGGGACGAATATGGCTTTGTCATTCGCCCGTGTTTGGTTGGAGTAACCTTCGAATCCGTAAGGATCGACCTGTGATCAGGTAGATTCAATTTAAGAAGAATCTCCTTGACAGGATTTCCAGCTGAAGTATAGAATCTTTCTAACACATATGTATTAGATTCATCAAACTCAGCATGTTCTCATTACCGGAACGTCTCAAAGCAGACAACACGATAAGAGTGAACCAGCGAGTTACTATCTCACCGATTGAAATAGAAAAATCGATTTGAAAATCACTCGATGTGTCACTTGCTAAAGTGGTTTTGTGACACATCAAAAGTGTTGATCATTTTAAAAATTCGTCATCAATCGTCAATTCATAACCTATAACAAGTTTGATTCTTATAGAATCTCACAAGTCACCTACCATGAGCTTGTTTGATGTTGGCTCAAGCAGGATTTCCATCTTCATTGTGAATGAATTCACTCTGATGTTCTGGCAAAATCACAAGGATAATGCGTAGGACCCTTTATATATTTCTTGTTATTCACATTGTGTGACTTAGCAAGCATAATTTGACAAGTGTCCTAATGAGATTTATGGATGATTTATTCACATTGTGTGACTTACAAGCAGAATTTGACAAGTGTCCTAATGAGATTTATGGATGATCTCTTTTGGCTCTAGACTCAATAGTGCAATTTTGTTTTTTTTTGGTTTTTTTAGTGATCGGAGGCTGGAGCAGACTGCCACCTTTTCAATATCAACCAACTCAGAGTGAGAAAGTCGATAGAAATGCGTGTAATCTCCGTGAGAAATGAAACAAGAGTCTGTTGAGAGACCTTGAGTGGCTGGGGAGGGTTGTGCTTAGCGTCACTGGGTCCATGACTGTCTTCAATGTCGGACAACAACTTTGTGTTTCCGACAGATTATGTATTGACCCGGTTTCTGTAACACCCTCAAATCTGAGTATGCAGCGGAATGTTGAATATCCGAGGCGTTACATTATTGGGTCAATAGCACAAGATCTGAGAACGACTACTAAACGTGTCGTTTTGAAAAAAAAAGATACATCGGATTAACAAAATACTTGTTTGTTACATAAGCTCATGGCTTCAAATAGTTCAACTTTAAATATGGATAAAGATTCCGGTTTTATAACAAATAGTCCCCAAAGTGTAATAAGAACCCCAAATCTTAATGTTGACTCTTCTTTTAAATGACTCCAAGTGTATCATCGCACCTCGTGCCAATTGACCTGAAAAACATGCTTAAAACGTCAACATAAAAGTTGGGTGAAGTTCATAGGTTATGTAAAACAATTTAGGACCGCAAGATTTCCGCAGTGCATGATTAATACAACAATGCAAACATCATAAAGTAATACGAATCCTAAGCTCATGACACCGAAGCTAGACATTATGAATGCAAATATAAATTTGGTCCAACAGTGACCGAGCATGAAGAGCAACCCTGCAACAACCCAAATTCGACATGGTATGCGATCGTCCCAGTGATAGCTTAATCACGCCGAACAGGATCGCAATCCCTAATAGATCCTATCCATATACATTTCGCAGCCCGCACAATGTAATTCCCAATCCATCTATGGCAATTAACAGTTCATGATATGGGACAAAAAGGGTATGGGTAACTTAGGCAAACACGTAATCATGGCATAAAATGTACACTTGCGTCCAGTTTGTAAAACAAAGCATGTTATCACCCCAAGGATGTAAATCATTTAAATAATTGTAAAGCATGGGGCTATGAACTCACCTTAGCCGGTAGTTCCCTGAATGATAACAATTATCCTCAAGTAGTAGTGGCGATTACACGTTAAGTACCTAAGTAAGTACGGGGGTCAAGATCTAGTTTACACATTTAAACTAACGACTCATTGTATAAACTAAACCCCATTATAAAATGTTTAATATATACATTATCACTTGTGTGGTGACACACAAGATTATTGTATTTATAGTTTCGATGGTTCTCGAGGAACGTGAAATCATTATTAATAATTATACTTATTTATTAACTTGTTATTAACTCGCTCGATGTCCGAACATCTTAATGTTCGACCGACTTGTCAAGTGTTTCATCTATTTCACTTTGGTTCTAAACTACCCTTAAGTTTCTAGTTGTTACATTTTTAGTCCCTAGGTTTATAAATATACCCTTTTACATTTTAAACCCTTTTAGTTTCAAAAGTGACATAATTAGTCCCTTGAGTTTACAAAGAGTAGTTTTTGATCCTTATAATTTCACTTAGCTCCCTAAGTCCTTAGAATGTTGCAAGAATAGTCCCTAGGAGTAATTGTAATGTCGAAAGTACAAAAACTAAACCTTCAAGTATCGAAATTTACATCCAGTCCCTACTTGTGAAAGTTCATTTTGAACTTCCGGAAACAAACCCAACAAGTGGCATTTTCTTCGTTAAGCTCAGTTTAAGTTTACAAAAAGGTTTCGGTGGAAAAATAAGCTCATCGAGCCTAATATGGGCTTAACGGGCGCATATTGGGCCCGTTAAGGTCCGATTTAGCTTTTAGAGGTCCATTTTTTTATTGTTTTAACAAAGTCTACATGTTCTAAGAAGTTTCACGTGGCTGTTTAAAGCTTTAAAATAAGCTCGGTGAGCTTTATTGAAGCTTTTTCGAGCCTTATTGGGCTTTTGGGCCCAATAACTTATCTCGATAAGGGTATTTAAAGTTTTAGACTTTTCCTAGTGCTCTTCCAACTTGCATTTAGCCGAAACAACCTGTTTTCTTTTCAGCTTATTCTAAATAAGCAAGTAAGCCAATAAGCAACTCAAATGGGCCGGTCTTGGGCCCGTTAAGGCCCGGTAAGGTTCAAAGGCGTTCCGTTGGGTCCATTGAGGTCCGTTAAGTACATTTAGGTGTAATAAGCACTTGGGAGGTCGGTTTGCTTATTTAGCTTATCCGATAAGCTAATAAGCTCACCGTTGGGCCTATTGGGCCCGATAGTAACCCGAATGGGTTCTAGGGGTTTGGGCTCGGTCCATTAACCTTATATGGGTCTAGTAAGCTCTTTCAACTTGTATAAGCTGCGCAGATTTTCACCGATAAGCTATTAAAGCTTATTGTGAGCTTATGGCTCATATTGGGCTCGCAAATGGGCTAGTAAGCCCCTTTAAGGTTCGGTTGGGTTTCTAAATGAGACGGGAGCCCTATGTGAAGCCAATGAGCACTTCTCATGATGATTAAGCCCGAGTGGCTTATTAATAAGCCGCGGCTTATTAAATAAGCTCTCGTTGGGCCTTGTTGGGCTTGATAGAGGCCCGTTAGGGTCCTAGTGGTTCGGGTTTGCTCTTATAGTATCCACTAGCTATCTTAGGCCATAGTAAGCCTTTATAAGCCGCTTAAGCTCATACTTAAGCCGTCCTAGCTTATTGTGGATTATGGGTCTTGTGGGCTCTTAACGATGGGTCGCGTAGCCCAAGAAGGGTCCGAATGGTTTATTAGTGTGTTCATGTGATTCGTTAACATTTGCCTAGTACCTAAACGAACGAGTTTTACATTATCTAATCGTGCCCGTGACATGCAAACGTGTTATTAATGTTGTTTACAGTTCCCACACCATCCTCCGCGTGTTTACCACAATAGTTTACGTGTAGTTTATGTGTATGGCACCTCCAAGGCTGCATTGGGACAATGAAAGGTTTTGGCTGAACCAATTGCATGGTCGAACCATGCATGTTTCACGTTAACCTTGAGTTTTAACTCGAAATATAAGCGAAAATAGAATTCGATAAGTGATATATGAATATGAAAGACGATGTAGAGGACATAGAATGACTTACTATAGTCCTAGTGTCTTGTTTGCGAATTGTGACGCAAACCCGAATCGTTTACACCTTAAACGGTGTAGTCCCAAGCTTCAAGACTCGTATACTTCTCTTAACACCCTTATATGCGATCTTAAGCGTACCTTGTGTCCTTAGAAGGGAAATGTGGGTGTGTGTGTGCTCGGTAATGTGAGGACCGTATGCAAGAGGGTATAAACGGGTGTGGCCTTTCTAGGAGAGTTTGAAGGGTTCTTGCAATGTATTAAGTGAGCTTATGATCGTGTATTTATAGATAAATAGAGCTAGTTAGCTTAGTTACACCCTTTAGTCCTAAACCAAGCCAATCCGAGTTAGGAGGGGCGATTTTTAAGGGCTTCTAGTTTATCATACATGGTTTTTGATAAACCACCATGAGTACATGTATTAATTAGCTAGGTGATGTACAAGATTGTGTTTAGCTAGGAAATCTTATGGGTTTATGTGTTTGTGAGGATTTGACCGCGGCATCAAGAGAGGAAAAGAGAAGTGGGTATTATCCCTTGGATAATTAACTAGTAGGAGACATTTAGGACATGATTTAATGACTTAGGTGATGTACATGTACCCTTAAGTATTATTAAGGAGATTTTGCTAGTAATTAAATCACCAAGGACGATTTTATGCAAGTTTACTTGCCCACATTCGGCCTTAAAGGAATGTAAACACAAATCTTGATTAAATTTTGTGTTTAGGCTCTCAAAGTGGGTATTGGTTTGAGTCTAGGTATGTCTAGGTATTTCCGGGGTGCGTCCAAATGTATTTTATCGCGAAACGTAACCCCTTTACGTGACCAATAAAAATAAAATACTCAAAGTACAATAATTATTCTTAAAATAATTATTCCTTACTTGGTTGATGTAAACCTTAATTTATTTGGTGACCGTTTACATTCATTGATTTATTTCTAGTCTACGCGGTTTAGCTCAAAAGTAAACAGTTAAAAGTAACCGCGTATCGGACTAAAATAAATAGTGATCATTAATATAGTCGTACAATGACACGAAAATGAGAAATGTTACAGTTTCTGCCTAAGTGTATGTAGGGCTTCTTTCTTTTCACCCTTTATCTTTACATTTCTTTTTCATTCTTCAACCCCTTCAATGCTTACCGAGACTTCATAACTAACACCTTGTTGGGTTTGTTCCAGTGTTAGCTCCATCTCAGTCGGCATTATTCCTGATTCTCACTTTTTCTCCTTTTGTATCATACCTAAGGACTTCTACACTAACTAGTGGATATCCTTGGGTAGATCCCTCCAGTTCTGGCTGGATCATAGGATTTGAATACCTAAGCCTAACCGCCTTATAACTTCATAAATTTAAGTACATGGTCGGTCTTTTGGGTATTTCATCACAATCCTTCCAAAAAACATTGAAAATTTCAATCAAAGTGTTTGATATAAATATCAAAAGATTTACACTTTGAGAGTTTTTCATCATCACTAAAAGCTCCCCCTTAACATGTGCATCGTAATCGTAGTACATGCTAAGTGTAGAGTGCATTGAATCTATTTTATATGATCACATTTTGATACAAGTTAGATTCAGTTTAATCACATTTTCTCCCCTTATCCAAAATGTTAATCCCTTGATATTTTGGATATCAATTGATTAAACGTTCGGGGACAAAATGTTACAGGATAACTTATAGGAACATTTTAATGCTCCCCCTCAAATTATGAGGGATATGATATAGTGTTGAGTACGAAATTTTAAAAGATTTTGAATTTTGTGAGAAATTCTTGAAAAATCATCGTACTCGAACACCACATAAGCCTAAGTCTTTTACTGCTTATGTACATATTCACATGTTTATTATATACGAAGATTTGACCTGAATGATGAGAACATCATATGATGAAAACATATGGTCCTTTGTAGCAGCCATAGGTCTCCTTCGTACAATCTCCCACCAACAAACTTTTCTAAGCTCCTCGTTAACATTCTTTATTTCAAGAAGTTGTTAATCTGATTCTCTGTCCAAGCACTCTTCGGCATTGCTTCAACTTTCTTTCCAAGTTACGAAAGTCTTTGCTTCAAACTTCAAGTATGAAACAGATTCTGATACATATATAACTTGAGCTTGTGTGGTTGGTGATTTCGGTGTTGAAGTTGTCTTAGCTTCCCCTAAACCAGCAATCCTTTCTTGAGTAGATTCAGAACTTTCTTGCAAGCCGCATCAAGCAGTCTTGATGTATAAAACCCAGATATCCGAAGTACACAAATAACTCAAAACCGCAACACCAAAGTCAATTAAGTCCCGGATGAGCGCATTTCTCTCTTTAGGATAGTGATGATATCTCTTGTAACACCAAAGTCAATTAAGTCCTGATTTCACCATTATTCCCCTAATTAGTGAAGATGATAACACCTAAGACAACTAAAGTCCAAATGTAGACATTATTCATCCTGCGATACTGAAAACTATTTAAAAGTAATTCATCATACTATGTGATCCTCTTTCAATTAAACAATTCTACCCTTTAAAAAATAAGCTTAGTGATTAATCGTTAAAGGAAGCCTTTATTGAATCAGTAACCAATCTTCTCACACTTAGAATAAATCTTCTTACAACACTTCCCCCTAGTATCTTAAATGATGCATACTTGAAATCACAAGATATCTCTACCCCCATGTAGTTGAAATAGTGCACCCGAAAGTAACAAGTTAAACACTGATTTTCTCTGCGGTTATGACATTTGTCTTCCCGAATACCACAAATAAGAATAGGGTATGAATTCTATCACGTGTACTCATTATCTTTCTTGTATATCTATTCCTTCCCCCTTGCTGGTTTCGATACCTCGGAATCAACAAAACCTAGTACGCACATATACTCGAGATCATGTTCGAAGAATTGATAAGCTTAAATCTATTCCGTGAGAATCACCCAAATCTTAAATTGCAAATAAGTCCATAAAGTTTTAAACACATGACATCTAAAGCTTGTGTAGTTAAAATCCATTAACTCCCCTTAAATTAAGATCGCCGTCTTATTGAAAAACATTATACCGTTAATTTCGTGACTATATTTTGAAAGACCATTTCAAAAGATTATTTGATGACATATTCGCCCCCTCAAATAACTGACCCTGTTCTATTTAAAGACTTTGTCATTGTTTGAGTGGTCGAATTGTCTTTGAAAAATCTTTTTGTGATTACTGAAAACACTGATTCATTATGAAGACAACTTTTTACCAATAAAAATAAGATTTCTCTTATTTTAACACATAAGCGCACTGACACGTACACTTATGGTAATATAGGAAGCACGGGTTGTGTTGCAAAGTAAACACAAGCCTTTGCATGGTCATAAAGTAGACCAAGTCCAAGAATAAATTCCCGTTGAGAGGTCAAGTTTTCTTTTTGAAATACTTGCCTTTAAGATGATGACCGGGTTGCTATCTGAAATAATAGCAAGCCATTTGGCATGTTTTGAAAACATTTGAACTTCTGCTCGAACTTCATTTACAGCCTCGTATCATTATTGAATGACATTTCTAAGACCGTAAATGTTATCGATTTTCAGAAGACATGCCATTTTTACCTCTTTTTATATTTTCTCATTTTTTTAATTTTTTCTTTGGTTTTTTAAAATTTTATATTTTTGTATTTTGTTTTTATAATAAATTGAAAAATGAAAAATCCTTTTGGTTTTGTATGGTTTTTAAAATATATACTTATACATGATAATTTTGAATAGGTACCACTATATTCCATCAACTTCACTGCCAATTGTTTCAGAGACATCCGGTGTAAACTTCGCATTCCCAGCTTAGTGATCAGAAATTCAATTCTATTTCGGCCAAGAGCTTTAGTGAAGATGTCTGCCAGTTGATATTCTGTATTGACAAAGTAAAGTTCGATCACCCCATTCTCAACATGCTCCTTGATAAAGTGAAATCTGATGTCTATATGCTTGGATCTGGAATGTTGAACGTTGTTGCAGCATAAGGCAATAACACTTTTGTTATCACAGTACATTGGAATTTTATTGAATCCAAAGCCATAGTCGGTAAGCTGTGATCTCATCCAAAGGATGTTGAGCACAACACAGACAAAGCAATAATCGCTTCCGTACTGGATAATCGTCACGCTTTTTGCCATTTATGACGCGACAGCTAACAAGTCCTAAACACCTAAAAGGCTTTTGCATACAAACCAGAAAATCTACAACGTGTATCTTGACAACCAGCATGATCCGCATCTGCAAATGCTGTTAGAGCAATCGAAGAATCCTTCGGATACCATAGTCCTGATGTAGGCGGGTTCCTTTATAAGATACCGAAAGATCCTTTTTAACCGCATTTAAGATGCTTTTTGGTAGAGCCGAGCCTGAACCGGGCACACATGCCTATAGCAATTGTAGGTCCGGCCTACGTGGTTATAATATCACGGAGGGGGCCAATCATCCCATCGATATTGTATGGATCCTACGACTTTCCCTTCTTTATCTTATCCATTTGGGATTTCTCCACCATTGGAGTATCCACTGGGTCACAAGAGTCAAAACCGTATTTCTTTAAAGATTCAAGGGCATATTTTGACTGGTTAATAAAGATGCCTCTAGGACTTTGAGAAATCTGTAATCCTAAGAAAAATGAGATTTTGCCCATCATTGACATCTTAAATTTTAAACACATGATTTTAGAAAATAGATCACAAAGTTCAGGTGTAGATGCAGCAAAGATAATATCATCGACATAAATTTGTACCAGAAGTAATTCCTTGCCGTCTCTGCGAATGAACAACGTAGGATCCACTGAGCCTTTGGAGAAGTCTTAGGATATTAAGAACGAAGACAACATATCATACCACGTGCGTAGAGCTTGTTTCAACCCATAAAGAGCTTTCTTTAGCTTATATACGTGATAGGGGTTATCTTTATCCACGAATCCATCCGGCTGGCTAACATAAACCTCTTCCCGCAGATTACCATTCAGAAACGCAGTCTTCACATCCATTTGGTATACGACCATGTTCATATGAGCAGCAAACGCGAGAAAAATCCTTATAGCCTCTAATCTCGCAACCGGAGCAAAAGACTCTTCAAAATCGATTCCCTCCTCTTGACGGTAACCACGGGCTACTAATCGAGCTTTGATCTTCAAAATTCCTCCCAGTTCGTCTAGTTTCACTTTGTAGACCCACTTTAAAGTAATCACCATAACTTTGTCTGGTCGGGGTACGAGCTCCCATACTTTAAGTCGTTCGAACTCATTAATTTCTTCTTGCATTGCTTCAATCCAACAGGCTTGAGTCAAAGTATCTTTATACGTCTTGGGTTTAACAGCAGTGAGGAAAGCATCGTAGTAACATAAAAGAGCTTGCTCATGTAATTACAGCCGAGTGGAAACTGGCCTTTCGAGTTCACCGATTATGTTTTCAAGTGGATGATCCTTAGTTCATTTGCTATTATGTTCAGAAATTTGGTGATCAGGGTGCACAATTATATGAATAGAATCCGATGATGAAGATTGATCAGAAGAGACTTCTAGAATTGGAATGACGGGAGGTTCGGTATTGGGTGTTGTTTTAGAATTACTTGGAGATGGTGCATCTTGGTCAACTGTAGTTGATAAAGGTGAACCGGTTGAGTCAGCAAGAACTGGAGCAATTACTTCATTAATTGGAGCAACAACTTCAGGGGCTGGATGATCAACACTAGGTGAAGGATTGAGAAATTCATCAAACAACGGTTGAAACAGCATATCTCAGTCAGTTCACGAAGGTGGTACAAACGGTGTTGAAGGATGAGGGTTTGGCACGAGTCCTGAACTGATTGTTGCAAGAGTTATTTCATGAAGTGCGGGTCTGATTGCAGTTTATTATACTATAGAATATATCATAAAAATATAATCCCGAGAGTAATTAAGAAAGTTACCAAGTTACCCTTGATAAAATTCACTCTCAAAAAATATATATAATATAATATAAAATATGTATATTAAACCGGGCAAGTATGATCACCCGGGTCGTTTCCCCAATGACTAGTGAAATTGAAACCACGTTTAGGTTTGGATCCTGATTTGAATGAAGCAAAGAAAATTTTTGATTTATTTATACTACTAAAATTAAAGGCACAATTAAACAACTAATTAACAAATTAAACTAATTACGAAAGTAAATAAAATGCGACATTTAAGAAAACAAATACAATTTAAATCTTAAAATTGTAAACTAGATTCCTAAACCTAAATTAAAGCTAAAGAGAATTTTAGAAAAAGAAAAATATTTTTTAAGGGCTTTTCGGATTTTTTATGAATTAAATACTATTTAATCTAAATTAAATTCTAAAAATAGAAATTAAATTGATAAAAACTAAGAAAAATACTTTTTAAACTAAATTAATTCTAAATTACTTAAAAAGATGAGAAAAACATTTTTTATTACTAATTTTTCTATTTAAAAGATTAAAATTTAAAATTAAAGTTGAAAATTAAAAACTAAAGGTTTGAAAATTAAATGTTTAAAAATAAAGATAAAAATTACTTTTCTATAAAAATGACTTAAGTGATTTTAAAACTAAAATAATTTTTTTTGTATTTTTATTAAACTTTTTCTATTTTTTTTTATATGAAATTTGAAAATGAAATATTAAAAACTAAATTCGAAAATTAATTTTTAATAAATTTAAAACCTTAACTAAAAATTATATTAAAATTATTTTTTTATAAAAAGAAATAAGCGAAATTTAATTTTATAAAAGCCCTAATTTTTATAAGTATTTATAAACAATTTAAGTAATTAGAAAAAATAACCTAATTATTTATTTATATAAACTATTTCAATTAAGCCTAAATGTAATCTGCCTAAAACACAATGGTTAAAGTGACAACAAAAAAAGTTGAGGGTATGCCGGCCAAAACATACAAGTTTTATGAAAAACACAAAGTTTGATCTATTGACAGAAATAGTCCCTGGACTTGGGACTAACTAGACTAACAATTAAACTAACGAAGGACTAACATTGAAAATCAAAAGGACTAACTGTGAAAATTTTTAACTAACAGAAACTTTTAAAGATGGACAGAAATGACCCCTGAACTCCCTAACTACTAACACTCAGCATCCTTATTATATAAAAACAGCTTATTATCCTAACTATTTTTAAGAAACAACTTTATAAAACTTAACACTAACATATTTGAAATAAGCTATTAATCATATTAACTTTTAAGCTCTAGCAGCTTAGTAATCTACCTCTCAAACTAAATAAACAAAGCAACTTCAAGGCACTTGACAGATTTTTACTACTTAATAAAATCTGCTTAATCAAACTATTAGCAAATCCAAACAGCTTATTTAAACTCCTATGAAACAGATTTCTAGTACAAATAACCAGCAGCTTATTAAGAAAACAGAAAAAGGACAAATGTAAAACAAATTAAACCTAAATAGTGTGTACCTTGGTGTTCCCAGCATGAACAGGAAACAACAATAAGCTGAGTGGGAGCTTATGGCTTATTCACATAAGCTCAATCTCGAACCAACAACAACCTAATCTAAACCTATATGCTAACCCTTAGCTCTAAAACCCTTGGAGTCTCAGCAGCCATCCAATTCCAAGAGACTCCAAGCCTTCATCATAACAAACACAAACACAAATATTTTGACAGAATTTAAATGGAGACACAAATTTATATGAAATAATACTTTTATTAAAACTGAAATAAAGTTCTTACAATCGTGAAACAAAATTACATAACATTGAAATGAAAATTACATTTGAAAAAAAACTATGAAAATTAACCCTAAAAATTATTCTCTTAACTGCTGGATTGAGGGGTATTTATACCCGAAGCTTGAGCTCATCCTCCTCTTCTAGATCCTTCTTTCATCTTATCTCAGCCCTTCATCATTTCTCTCTCCTTGATCTAGCATCTCATTCGTTAGATCAAAGCATGTGTGCACCCGGATCATTGACGTGGACATAGAGTGTGTTAGTTATGTGAGTGTAAACACTCACACACGTCACATCACCCAATCATTTCATCTCATTTTGCCAGGGTGGATTGGGTTGGGGGATTAATTGATAGTGACAGATGGGTTAAGGGTTGTGAGAGGTGGATTAACCCTAAGGTTAATTTAGGTGGGGTGAAAGGTTTATAAACTAGGGTTCATGTGTTCTTGAGTGGGTTCGAGTGTGTGTGTGTGAGTTTAATCCGATTTGGGGAAAATGGAGTGAATAGTAAGTGTAAAAAAAAAGGTTATAAGTTTAACCGGGTAGGGTAGGGTTAAGGGTCGGGTTAGGTCGGGTTTAATTGGGTTGGGGGTTTAATTCTCAGATGGATGATTGGGAGTCCCGGGTTTATTTTGACCCGGGACTTTGACCCGCGACTTTAAATAATATAGGGTAATTTCAACTTCGGTCCTTGTGTTTGGCAAGCACAATTTTTAGTTAAAAATAACTTTCATAAATTGCAAAATCAGCCCAAGAATTTATAACACAAAGGAGGTTGGGCTTTGTTGACTGTTGGAAGGCTGAGCATGATTTCTCTGTCTTCGGCTTTGATTTCTTTAGCTTCTTGATCACTCGAGCCCGTTCCGTGTCCGTTTTTTTTTGACTGTTTTCTTGCAATATTTGACATATCCATACCTGCACACATAAAACTCAGATACAAGCACATTTTTGCCATTTTTGATCCGTTTTGGGATGAATTGGGCCTTTTTAAGCATAAATTGATATGTATAGTTTAACAACTATCAAAATTCCCCAAACTAAACGATTGTGTGTCCTCACGCAATATCACATGCCTTATAACCAAATACCTCCAAAATTCCCCAATCTGAACCTTTGAAAAGTAGCAAAGATTTTTGATTGAGAAATTAAAAGATAATAGGTTATAAAACACCCGACTTCCCATTTTCAAAGATTTTTCTCTTTTTGTGATTTTTCTTGATAATTAACTATCTACAACTTATTTGTGTTGACATGATGTATTAGTTTCCATTACCATGTTGGTATCTTTTAGGATCATAGAACAAAAAGCACAGTTAAGTGTCTAAAAGATAACTTCATCATCCCCGATTTTTCACTTTTCCCATGCTAAGCTTAAAAACAAGATCATTGTTAATTACAAGTCATGACACTAACACTACTCATAAATATTAATTGTGTACTCACTTTTCCTCCCGTAAACCTATTTTTGTATCTCAAGATTTTACTTAAGTCATATACCCGAAGGCTCTTTAAGACTTTTGTTTCGATACTTATTAATTCAGAAAATAAAGTGTATGGTAAGGAACGCAATAATTAGCTCCTAGCCCTTTTCAAAAGATCAAATGCAATCAAGATTAAAGTCCACATCGAGGCGACCAAAATTTGGCTTTTATTAGGCTACTTAAGCAAGGCACCATTCATGTCATATACCCTAAGGCTCTTTAAGACAAGAATGAACCAATCTCATTTGCACCATATACCCTTAGGCTCTTTAAGGCACAAAATAGACACAAAATTAAAGCAACTTTATTAAACCTCAGTCCTTTAGTAGGCTACAACATCGGCCACGCCTCCCGATGTACAAAGCCTCCGACACAGATGCAGCAAGAACATAATTCGACTATCGGATTATATAGTAAAAACCGTGCCTTTTATCTCGAACCACATCGATAGCATCGAGGTCAAGAGGATTATTCTACTTAATTATGACACCGGACTCTACCTTATATAAAACTCCAACATCGTGCCACTGCCTCCGACACGATGAAGTAATCTGGCTAGATCCTTATTTTATATATTTTGTATTTTAGCCAAATTAAGTATTCCCTTATGTTTACTCATCCTAATCACAAAGGAACTAAAGAAAACTTCTATTACTAAGTTTATTAACCAAAAAACCAATACAACTCTCTTTATTAAACAATTATAAATAAAAGTGAAACAAGCTAATGGAGAAAAGCCACAATAATACCAATGAGCTTGAAAGAAATCCAACTATTCTCACGTTAAATACCATGACTTATAAATAACACATCCATTTCTTGTTCTTTTTAGCACAAATGAAAAATTTATGGCAAAATACTTAGCCTATATAAATCCACCTTGGCGAATTTAAAAATCTACTTGAGATTACGCACAAGCTCTCATTTACATAATGATTCAAGTCTAGCATCCAGAGACTAGCAAAACAATCTTTATTAATTGTTAAGGGAAAAAAGCTAAACCTCACACGTTCAATTCGGGGTTCAAAAATTACTTCTTGTCTTACCAACGGAAAACATAACATTTTTGTCCCTTAACATTTTTCATTTTTTTCCCCCCCCCCTTTCCCCCCCCCCCCCCCCCCCCCCCCCCCCCCCCATATATCCCCCCCCCCCTTTTTTTCTTTTTTTTTTTTTTTTTTTTTTTTTAAGATGTGAAATAAGACTGAAAATTAAAATTTTGCTATTTTGTGGGAAAAACGGTACGTGAGAACAAAACAATAAGCAAACACATTAAATCGAATAAATCCCTCCCCAACTAAAATGAAAACATTGTACCTCATTTTAAGTCGGGTTCCTACGAAATCTAAGCCGTTTATTAAGTAGACAAAGATAATTCGTAAATCGATAATAATGAAAGGATATAGATCCTCCCCAAAACTTATTTCACACGAAAGGAGAGAAACTCGAGTGCTTCGGAATTAGGCAACATCGAAACACGAGAGGATTCTTGAAATGTTGGGTTAAATCATGCCAATCACAACACAGACATACAAACAACGAGAAACGAAGAGGATGGGCCCCTCAACACATCACAACACATTAGAGGTTAGAAAATAGAAAGAAAATGATAAGCATGGGGTGAACTCCCACGAAGCGGCTTGTTTTTTATTACCGAGTCGCAAGCTCGACTCGATCCCTGAATTCAGTTTCCTTGAGAGGGATAGCAACATAGAAACTTCAATGAAACTAACTCAGCCACTGGATTGTGAGGATTCCAGGACACCAAAAACAAAATTCAACACTTCTAAAGGAAAAAATGAAAGTAAATTCCTTATTGTAAGTGAAGAATGGAAGAAAATTTCCAAATGATAAATCAAAAGGAATTGACATCCATTCAACTTTAGAGGAAACGTCTTCTTACTATTTGGTAGAAATTAAGCACAGCCTATCTTCAAACATTCATTGGTGGCTCTACGAGATAGAAAAAATGATGGTTTTTTGAAAACTAAACGAGTCCCGATGAATTTCATTTAGAATTCTCCTCCAATGTTACAAGATTTTTACATGAATTGGCATGATAAACTAGAAACCTGGTTTGAATACTTGTTTCCTCGTTTCCGAGAGAATTCAAGGTAACACTAGCCGACAACTTCGCAGTGAAAGGCGAGTCGGAATCTAACAAAGGATGTGGTAAAATACTTGATTCGGTGGTAGAGTCAAATGAAATGGGTAAGTCCTTTTTCAAATCTTTTGGTTTGGACAAATGATCATTAAAATCAATTGGATTATCAAAAGTGATTTGTATCGGCATGACAATGGTATGGATTTGAACATCACTTGAAATTTCGTCTTCTTTTTCCTTGATTTCTTCAACTTCTTGAGGACGAGGTTTTGGTTTTTTATGTAAGTGAGTTGCCAAGAGACAAATTATCTGCTTCCTTATCTTAATTCGAGTCATCATTTTCCACACAAATCGGACCAACGAGAGAAACATCGGTGTCTTCCATGAACAAACCTTCTCTCCGGTGAGAGTAGGGAAAGTAGGATTGCTACTTAAAACTTCAAGGGTGGTAGGGAGGGTAAGATCAATTCCCGGTGGAATCGAATCTTTTTCAAGATAATCTTCTAATTCACTTGCTTTCGGTGAAGTAAGTGTGGAGGAAGAAGAAGATTTAATCTCGACATCCTTATTATTTTCTTCAAAGAGCGGATTCACGTTGCTAGATTTGAAGTTATCATCGAATTCGAAAAGATGATTTGAAATAATTCGAAACGTTTCTTCTTGAAAGTCCTTTTTAAGAATGGAAACATCATCACCCGGTGGTAATGAGTTAGGAGGAGTGAATTCATCGATGAATTCCTTGGAAGTAGAATCACTAGTCTTCATCGGAGAAGAACTAGGAAAAGAATCATCGGATTGAATAGTGGGACTGCCACTATACATCTGAGCAAATAAATCCTTAAAACCAATGTAATTC
>BQNB010048013.1:0-42788 GCA_026074375.1 Tanacetum coccineum
ACATGCAGAATACATGGATGAAATTATGATACCCAAGAAACGACTCGAAGATTTTCCTGAGTTGATGCATTGTATACAATCATTGTTACCGATAGAAGAAGCTGCCCGCACCAGCATCCTGTCCAAGTCATGGTTATATGCTTGGTCGACCAACCCTACCCTCAGGTTTAGTGATGCCATAATGCTTTTTGTTATGAATTATGATCACAGAAATCTGAGAGTCGTGTAAACACTTTCAGATTGAAGTATTTCGATGGTTCTATCGAAATCTCAAATCGGATAAAACTCAGATTAAGAATCGAGAATGTGTATTTTGTTATTATGAAAACGAACCAGAGATTGATAATATATATCTGACCAACAAATTGTAACTGCCATAGCAGTTATTTTAACTACCGTAACTACCGAATCAGTTAAATTAAGGGGCAAAATCAAGTCCATAATTCCGGAAATTTTATTTTCAAGTGCGTTTTTAACATAGCACTTTACACCAAATAAATTTTTTTGACCCCAGCCAGGGGGTCTGCCCCTTGGACCCTACCAGGGGCTGCCGCCCCTTGGACCCTGCTACCAGGGGCGCTGCCCCTGAACCCTCGTGATTCGGGGCTTCGCCCCCGAATGATAATCATAATAATGTCATACAAGTGTGCACTCCGCACAACCCCGACTTGTTGAACATTTATCACGATTACACATTGGTCAACTAAGTCAATCCATTACACTTAAATCATATTGGTGACGCAAAATCACCAACATTTATAGCACGTTTTAAAAACTAATAAAAATAGGAAAATATTATTCATGTAACAGAAAGAATAATAAGAGTTGTTGATTGCAGGTGCAGAAGCTTATTGAGATGGGATTTCCTGAAGCGTTGGTGAAAAGTACATTAGAAGCTGCAGGCGGTGATATTGAAGTGGCTCTAGATAGGTTGTGTTCATAATAGAAGTACTGTCTACCTGTTACTATTTTGTATATGCAGTTCTTGTATAGTCGGTTCTTTGATCTGATATCTCATGATTGAAACAGATAAAGTTGATAGACGGATGAATTGAAACTTTAGTTTGGAACCAATTGGTCTTCATTATCCTATAATTTGAAATTATTGTTGTCCTTGTATTTCAGAGTCATGCCTATTGATGGATTCTATTTTTTCACCGTTTGACATTCCATCTTAAGACACTATTTTACTTGCCTAGTTATGTTTCGTTACCTGCTATGCCTAAAAAGTACAGTAGGCTAAAAGCGTTCTTAAATCACACGTATAGTCTAACTCGCACAAGTCAATCCTATCCACTCAAACACAATAAACGTAAGACAATCCTATCTTTGCAGCATACATCTTGAGCACTAAGTAAATGTAAGTTAGAGATATGATCAAAAGTAAGCGGTAGTATGTTGCATACTTGTATGATGGATTATAACATGCATTTTAGAAATTTACGTTATATGAGATTCTATAAATTTCAGAAAGTATACTGACCCCAAAAGGAGTTATTTTCATATCAACGTTTTTTCTTATTTATAGTGATACAAAAACATTTCTTCATAGTTGCTGCAGTAACTATATTGTAGAGGCAAGACAAGCGAGTAAAACATGTATTTTGTACACCTGAGCGCATCAATAAACAGAAACTAAATTAGTAAGACAACCCAAGTGAAAAAGCTTGAATCATCCATTCAGTAATTCAACAAAGACACCGCAAATCTAAAATAAATAAATATTACAAGAATGTTGAGAAGCCATACATTTACATTATAGTTCATGTTTAGTAATTTATCAGAAGATGCCTATAAAATAACCAGTAGCAAAACAAAGTGGTTGGCCAACCTCCTAGAGAACAACGTCCCTCCACAAGTAATGACAAACACATGTGAGGCGCGCGCCCCCCCGCCCGCGCCCCCGCCCCTCAAACAGACACCGTCACACCCGCACACACACAACAGAAATATACTTGTAAAGGAAGTAGCATGCATACCTAAGACATTAACAAGTTGGAGTCATTTATTGTTTTTAAAGGTAGATTGGTGACAGAGGAGTTGACACCAAGCTCTTATATGTCCTAAATCCGCAGTTTGATTCTGTTAGCCCAAGTAGCATCTTCTCCGACTTTCGAGGGACAATAGAAAAAGCGTGTATGCAAACATCAGACAACAACAATTAATTTGAGTGTAATTTCAAACTAAAATTGGTCTTAGGTCTTAATACATTCCAGAAGTGGTCAAATAAGCATATGCAATCATACTGACTAAATTCTGCATTTTAGTTCTTGTATAAAAGTTTGTTTAATGATGAGATAGTGGTATGCCGCTTATAGATGATCATGTCTATTCTTTACTGATTCAAGTACAAGATAGATAAGTGAAATAGAAGTTCAAAAGTATTAGTACCTGTTAAAACAATATGTCTATTAATATTTTGGAAACAATTACCAAAAAAAAAATGATGTTAGAATGATAACCTTTTGGTTGATGAAGACCTTTTGTGTTTTAACTGTTAATGATTTTAGAATAGTTTGTATTTACAGAATGCATATTGCAGATTGCATTTGGATTTGCATATTGTAGTTGCAGTATGTTAATTCCATTTGGAGCTTGCATTTGCATAATGCATTTGCATAATACATTTGCAGCTTGCATTTGAAGAATGCATTTGCAGCTTGCATTTAAAGAATGCATTCCATTATCATTTGTTTTAACAATTGATATTCCATTTGCAGTTTATCATGAACATTTGCATACCATTTTGCATTTGCATTTCATTTTCATTTCAAACTTAACCATGAGCATTATAATCAACTCAGTTAACTAATAAAGTACATATTGTATAGTTAGTGTAATCGGCTCATTGGCCCAAGCCCATAGTCTAGAATCTTCCTTTGTACCCTATATATAGTTGGCTATTATATCAATGAGAATCAAGCAATAAATCAAATCAATATCCTTTATGGTAATCAGAGCCTAATATCAATCTTTCTCTAATCCTCTCCTTCTTTTTCTCTCATAACGCGCTCCTCACCTCTCCCTCCCATAAAAAAAAACTGTTCATCGGCGGGTACTGTTCATCGACGGATACTTTTCATCGACAGGTATTGTTCATCGCGGAAAAAAAACTTCTTATGGCTTCTCCTGATCAGCAATGGTATATGGATATCGGAGCAACCTCTCACCTTTCATCTCACACCGGTAACCTTCAAACCTCTTCTCTTAATCGTAATTTTCATTCAGTTATTGTCGGAAATGAATCATTTATACCTGTCACCCACTCTGGACATCTACAAATCCCTAATCCATATCGCCCACTCCACCTTAAAAATGTTCTTGTCATACCCAATATAATTAAAAACCTTGTTTCTGTACGGAAATTCACCACTGATAATAAATGCTCCATTGATTTTGATCCCTATGGTTTCACTGTGCGAGATTATCATACCCGCCAAACCCTCCTTCGTTGTGACAGTACGGGTGATCTATACCCCTTACATGTTGCCGCCTCAGCCTTTGCCCCACTTACTAATAATCATTCCCTTTGGCATCAACGTCTTGGTCACCCCGATGATAATGTAATTCAAACCCTGTCATCACGTGGCCTTGTGTCTTATAATAAACAAAACACTCAAAACTTGTGTCGTGCCTGCCAGTTAAGGAAACAAACAAAACTTCCCTTTTAACGATCTACCTCTATTGTCACATCTCCCTTTGACATTATTCACTCAGACCTTTGGACATCTCCTGTCTCTAGCATGAGTGGATATAAATACTATGTCCTTTTCTTAGATCACTATTCACATTTTTTGTGGGTCTACCCACTTCATAGAAAATCTGATGCACAGTCAAAACTTTTACACTTTCGTGCATTTGTAAAAACCCAATTCAACCGTGAAATCAAAGCCTTCTAATGTGATCATGGTGGAAAATTTGACAACAACTCCCTCCATGAATTATTTGCCACTAATAGCATTCAATTTCGTTTCTCATGCCCACGTACATCTCAACAAAATGGCAAATCTGAACGCATGATTCGTACTATCAATAACGTAGTACGTTCTCTCCTCTTTCAAGCCAGTCTTCCTCCCGAGTATTAGGTCGAAGCACTACTCACTGCCGCTTACTTACTCAATATCCTCCCCTCCACCTCCATCAACAATGACATCCCTTACACAAAATTATTCAACAAACCAACCTCTTACACCCATCTTCGCACGTTTGGATGCATTTGTTACCCTTACACCTTTCCACCTCACAAACTTGCCCCTCGTACCACACCATCTATCTTTCTCGGGTACCCTTACAATCACCTCGGATATCGGTGCCTTGACCTGAACACCAGCAAAATTATCATTTCTCGTCATGTCACATTTGTCGAGACTGTCTTTCCTTTCGGCTCTATGACTCCAACTAAACCCTCCTCATACCAATTTTTAGATGATAATCTAGACACCTCCCCCATTGCACTTCGCCTACTTACCACACCTACTTCTCCTCAACAAACACCACCACAAACAACCTCACAAACAACCCCACAAACAAATCCACAAACAACTCCACAATCAACACCTCCAACTCCTCTATCAACACCATCACCACAAACAATACCGACACCACCAACCACCCCACCACCATCACCACCACCACCACCCACCTCGCAACACCCTATGGTCACAAGCTCTAAAGTCAAGATTGTAAAAGCTAACCCAAAATACAACTTACATGTTACCACCTCCTCCCCTATCCCCAAGTCTCCTTTCCATGCCCTTCGAGATCCTAACTGGAAACAAGCTATGTGTGACGAATATAAAGCTCTCATTGACAATAACACCTGGGTACTTGTTCCTCGCCCACCAAATGTCAACATTGTTCGCTCTATGTGGTTGTACAAACACAAATATAATGCGGACGGGTCCTTAAATCGGTACAAAGCTCGACTAGTTGCAAATGGTCGTAGTCAACAACAAGGCATCGACTACGATGAGACATTTAGCCCCGTTGTCAAACCTGCTACCATACGGACTATTCTTAGCCTTGTAGTTTCTTGACAATGGCCTATTCATCAGTTAGACGTGAAGAATGCATTTCTTCACGGCCATCTTACAGAGACAGTTTACATGCACCAGCCACCAGGATTTACTGACTCAGCTCATTCTGATTATGTTTGCCTTTCTGCAAAAGTCGCTGTTAAAATGCCTTAATCAGGGCCCCCAGAGCTTGGTTTTCAACATTTTCTAGCTATATTATTCAAGCCTGTTTCTATCACAGCAAAACTGACTCATCTCTTTTCATCTTTCACAAGGGGCCGGACACTAGCTTCTTACTACTATCTGTGGATTGTAAAACATTTCTTACAGCTTCTTCTACTTCACTCCCTCAATGTAAATCTCTCTACTACATGCGAGAATTTTGCTCTGACAATCTGGCCACTCTACTATTTCCGTATAACTGCCACAAGCGAAACTAACTACCTTCAAATTGACATGGCCGAGAATTCCTTAACAAGCACAATGCTTTAATTGCAATCCTTGCAGGACTCCAAATTGACACACCGGGAAAAGATTGGACCTCTGAAGGAATCACCGCTTCACTGATCCTACTTTATTATCGCGGCCTTAGCTGATCACTTCAGTACCTCACCTTTTACCCATCACACATCTTTCATATGCAGTTCAACAGAATATGTCTTTACATGCATGAAACCACGAGAGGCCACACCTTAATGCTAAAACGTGTTCTTCGTTATCTTCGAGGAACCACTGATCTTTGATTACAGCTATTTCGGTCTACTACATCACAGCTTATTGCATACTCTGACAGATGCTGACGTGGCAGATTTGTTCGGGAGTCTACGCCCGATCTACTTCTGGATACTGTGTTTTTCTTCGTGACAACCTCCTGACGTAGTCCTCCAAACGTCAGGACACGTTGTCCTTGTTCTAGTACTGAGGCTGAATATCGCGGGGTTGCGAATGCTGTACTGAGACATCTGATTCGCAACCTCCTTCGTGAGCTTCATACCCCACTTTTCACAGCGACCTTGGTCTACTGTGATAATGTCAGCGCTGTATACATGTCTGCAAATCCAGTGCAACATCAGCGCACCAAATATATAGAAATTGACATTCATTTTATTCATGACAAAGTAGCAGCAGGGCATGTTCGAGTTCTTCATGTCCCTGTCTTCGATCTTCAGGACGCAATATCTCACAAAAGACTCCATAAACCCCATGTTTTTTTACTGATTTCACATCCATTTGACGTCCGGCAAATCTCACCAGCTCAACGGTTGTCCCCGTAACAACACACTTTATTGAGAAGAAAAGAAAATTAAACACGTACACGTTGTACTTTATGCATCCATTTGATCGATATGATCCACACAATACACAACTTAAGCTTTCCTTTCAACTTATTAATTCTTTTCATCGACCTTGTCTGGGTGGTTGTCCCCAGCTTCGCCAACCTTGAGTTCCGCATGTTCCTTCAGCAAGCGTGCCACTTCCTCCACCTGGTGTTCCACTTCCTCTATCCCGCGTTTCATTGACTCTACATCTACCTCGTATGTTAGTGCCAATACGTGTGCATCATGCGTTCCTTCCTCCATTTGGACCATGTTTGACGAGTCCTCTCTCAACTTGCGTGCCATTTCATATAGCTTATCCGCAATTTCTTGTGCTGATTTAGCCACTTCTTTTCCCACCGCCGAATGTGACCATCCCACGAAATCGAGCGCCTTGTGTACCAAATTCATGGCCGTGTCAGCCAATTTCGTTAACGCTTGTGCCAAGGCCTCGCGAACCACTTTTGGTGCCGCTTTTGCCAATAACTCTGCGGCTTTTGCCAATAGCCCCGGCGCCAACGCTTTTAGCCCAGCTAGCGCCAATTCTAGTGCCTTCTCTATTAACCAAGCAGCCATTTTTTTCTTTATCAATTTGAGTGAGGTATTTCTTTGTTTGAATTGGAAGAGAAGTAAGGATTTGAAATTTTTATTGGATTTATGGTCTGTTTATATAGGTTTCAAATAGTCTAAAACTAATGTGGGATGGTTGACAAGTTCAAACTTCTGATTATGTTTGTTAGACATAAATGTAAACAAAGAAATGGAAAATATGACATTTCGTTAGTCTACAACAAGCTCGTAGATATTAATATTGTAAAACGCCCAAGTTGATTCGAGCTTCATTTGATTAATTGTTTCTTCTAACTAACATTTTGGTAGGAGTGAATGGAAATGAAGACTTTAATATATAACATTTTCTCTCTCAGTTTGAGCATGCGAATGTAAATGGATAATAATTAGTTTATGTTACCTATTTGAAAATTATGTTAGATGTTGTTATGGATCAAGTATCTTTTATGCATATTTAAACTTCATATATCTCAACCGTTGGTAGTGTTTACTTATGATTTATTGTAATATAACTATCTAGTTTTATCTAATTACCATTAAGATGCCTACTTGTATGCTAGTCTCGGAAATGCTTGTTTTTATTTTTGAACATATTTATTCATAGGCCGAAAAGGTATGATTTATAGTTTTGGATTTTATTTATACTTGACCAAAGTGCAGTTTATAGGAAAATAATTAATAGGAACATCGGAGAATCTTTGCTATCAAAAATTATACAAGTACACTCATAAATAGAACAACTTTCGTACTAACTAAATACACAAATCACAAGTAATGTAGGAAAATAAATGTGATGTATTCATAAAATTGATCACTCTAAAGATCAAAAGAATAAGATCTATGCTTTTTTTTCATTAGAGCTGCTCGAATAAGTTGGAAAAAAAAACTTACATTACTGAAAACATAGAAATTTGATAACATTTTAAATAACTTATTAAATCTCATTCTTCAGCCTTTAAAATTATTTACGCGAACTCACTAATTGTTATTCCTCCAAAAATTGCATACTACCTTAAACTTTCTTTTAGGATAATCGGTGTTTGTTAAGTTGTTGGGACAAGATTTGCCTAAACAAGATTTTGCTAAAATAATGGTAGATATGGTGAATCAAAGAAAGAAACACTTTGCAGAGGAAAGAGCTAAGGCAAAGAGAAACAAACCTATGACTCAGTCACAGTTAAGGATCTATATGTCAAACTATCTTAAGAATTAAGGAACTTGGAAGCTTTCTCAGTTAAAGAAGTTGAAGTTTAAAGAGATTAAAGAAGAGTTAGATAAATCTAAAGTAAGAATGATGAAACAATGATTAACCACTATTGATTACGCGGAATTTAATCAACAATGTAAAGAAGAATATAATCAAAACACTTTTATATTGAACTTTGAATCTACCTAAGTTACAGATTACAAACTATGATTTGCTATATGATCTCTATGATCTCTTGTAGAACTATGTCTACCAACTATGCCTAGGGATTCTTTTATAGACTAAGAAAACCCTAATGGGCTTTACAAAACGCATATAAAGATAATGCATATCTTTTCCTAAGATATCTCATGCATATCTTTAACTCTAACTAATTTCTGCTTACGCAGACTTAACTATTACATAAACAGTATTAACTATTTAATACTGCCAGTACTAACTATGATAAACCTTCTACCAGTACTAACTATTACACTAGCAGAATTAACTACAATGCTAACAGAATTAAGTCTGTTATACAAAATTCCTAACAATCCTCCCCTAAACTTGAACTTCACTTGTTAACTTCAAGTTTCTTCAGTTGTCTTCAGTTTGGGCTTTTGAGAATTGTATCCAAGCATGTCTTCAAGTCCTTAGCTTCTCTTGAATGATGATCTGTTTGATGTTCTTTGAAAAATCAGATCATACTTTGTCTTTTAGTCTTTGTCTTCTCTTCACAGCTACACAGCAACATCCAACTAAGTTGGCTTTATAGTTTTTGGCAAACTACCAGCCATCAACGGATTTGATATGTCTTTACCATGAGCCATTTGCTATGGACTAGTCAATGCTTCATTGTAGTAACAAGGTGCATTGATAACCTTATAGTTTTTAGCAAACTATCAGCTATCAACGGATTTGAGAAGTCTTTACCAAATTCGTTTGCTTTGGACTAGCCAGTCTTTATGCCTATTAAGCATGGTGAACTAATAACCATTTGTTGTGTGGTGGTTACCCAATACTCAAACCCTTCTCACTTCCATAATAGTCCACAGTCTCCAAAATATGTCCACAGCTACTGATAACTTCATCACTTTCTAACACCAGCTTGCTTCTCAATCATCTTTAAGAGTTTATAGCAAACTTCATTCATTTTTCCATCCAGAAGCTTCATTTTCAGCATCACTTGGCAGGCATCTTTTGATAAAGGATACTTCCTATCTGCTAACATATATATAGTGCATGCCTCCAAAGTTAAACAATGTACTTCACACTTATCATAATATCTCCAACTAATCATCTTTTGTTGAAGTGGTAAGCTCCAGATAGCATCTTCAATGAGAGGTGGATCAAACATAGTCCTGAGATCACTCCAAAGCACTCTGTCATATGCATCTTCAGGCCTGTTTGTTCCATACTTCTGCATTACCAATCTGTACAACTCTATAAGATCCTCTCTTGTGAAGTCTTTGATCATAGCTCCAAAGCTCATGTAGACTGTATCAGCTCTATTTGCTCTTATTATCTGATAAACACTTCTTTGACCTTGCTGAAATATCTTCCAATTTGCCACACTATCAGATTTTGTAGTCAAAGGAGTAGGATTCATAGCCTCTACTGATTCATCTTTATCAGTCTCTGAATCTTCTTGTGCACTCTTGTCAACATTTATACCTTTTCTAGCCTTTTGTTTCTTTCTTTTTCCTATTCTTTTAACTGGCTCTTCTTCCTTTACTTTAGCAACTTTATCTTCTTCAGCTGGAACATCTTTATCATCAAACCTTTGTTTCTTTAAAGTCTTTGTCTAAAGCTCTTCCCCATATCTTTTCAATTTTGTCTTTGTAGCTTCAAGATTTATAGGAACAAAAGTATCAATCTGTTGAACTAACGTATCAAACTCTTCTTTAATTTCTTTAAACTTCAACTTCTTTAACTGAGAAAGCTTACAAGTTCCTTGATTCTTAAGATAGTTTGACATATAGATCCTTAACTATGACTGAGTCATAGGTTTATTTCTCTTTGCCTTAGCTCTTTCCTCTGCAAAGTGTTTCTTTCTTTGATTCACCATATCTACCATTCTTTTAGCAAAATCTTGTTCAGGCAAATCTTGTCCCAATACATCTTTTGACAACTCTGCATTTGCTTCTAGCTTGGCTCTAATAGTATCCCAGTCTTCTTCAGTATAAAACTGAGCTTCAAATTGAACTTGAGCTTTTCTTTTCTTTTGTTGTTCTGTTAAAGCTTCCTCTTCTGCCATTCTTTGAGCTATCATTTTATCTAAATGAATCTGCTTTGCAACTTCTTCATCCAGTTGAGCTTGCAACTTTATAGCCTCTTCTAATCCAGCTTGCTCTTGTCTCATTTGTTCTTTTGTTTTGTGAGAAGCCTGGATATCCTCTTCAACCATTGGAGCCTTTCCTTCCCTTTGACCCCTTTCACTAGCAGTACCAGAATCAACTTTAGTACTACCAGTACTAACTTCTTCAATACCAGTATTAATCTCTTCTCTGCCAGTATTAACCTCTTCTCTGCCAGTATTAACTTCTTCCTCAGCATCCAATCCAGTATCAATCTTTTTAGCCATAGACCTTGCTCTTCTCCTGTATCTCTTGCCCTTATCAGTTGATTTCTCCTTGCTAACACCCTGAGAAGCAACCTTTGACAATGTTTTAGCTGCCTCCAAGATTGTAGGACTGATTTCTTCTTCTTGAGCCTCCCCTGAAGCTTTTGTAGGAGTGACAAAATCTGTTGACTTCTCTTTCATGGATTCCCTAACCAAAGAAACTAGAGGATCATCATCAATATCCTGAAACTTCCTCCCCTGATCCTCTGATTCTTCACCCTCTGATTCAGATATGAGTACTTTCTTGGATTTCCTCTTCAAAGCTGTTTCCAGAGTTTTCACCTTCTTTACCAATTTGAGCACTGCATTCCCTAGTGTCTGTTTGGTCTCCTTCAACTCCTTCTCCAAACTACCAATCCTGTTAACCAACTTAGGTACAAGTACCATCAATTCCTTGAGTTGCATACTGTCCTCAGCACTTCCTGATGTATTACCTTCAGGGAGAGGTGCTTCATAGGATCCAGGTGGTGAATAATGAGGTGGTGAAAAAGGTGGTGATGGATGTGGTGAATGAGGTGGTGAATGATGTAGTGGTGATGGATGAGTTGGTGATTGTTGAAGTGGTGATGGAATAGGTGGTTGGGATGTGGATGATATGGGATCAACAGGTGTGTGTTGGGGTTCAGCTGGTTGTGCTGAGCCTTCACCTTGATCCACAGCTATCTCTGCCAACATTGCAGGCAGCAATGGTACAATGTCCCCTGCATAACCCCTTTTCATATTTGCAAAAAGCTTTTTGGTCAAAGTTGGGGCTAAATACCTTCCTTTATTTTCAGTTGTAATATCCAAAATAATTTGTAAAAACCTTGGATACATTAAAAATTTTGAATTACTCTCTAAGTTATGAACCATCCCATCAAAAATCATTTTAGAAAAATTATAAACCCTATTGCTAGATAGACAGATCAATGCAGTAGCAATAGTACTACCAAATTGATCCCATCCACCAGACTTAGGGCTTAAGCAGTGTAAAATATGATGGATTAAAAATTTCCATTGGGGTGTAAAATTCCTTTTCCAAAAAGTTAATTTACCCTCTGTAACATACCCCAATGTAGCTAATCCAGCATAAATTTCAGCATCAGATAAATTATGTATTCCTGTAGCATCTGCCAATTAAAGTTTGCTTCTAACAGATGCTTCAGTAATATTATACTCTTTAGAGTCTATTGATGCTACTAATTGTTGAGTCCCATTAGCAAGTGTTCTGACTGTGGCAGTTTGCCAGAACTGTTTGACTAGGGAGTCATAGATAGTAGGATTGTGAGTTAAGGCATACCTGAGAGATGTACCTTTAAGAAAATCCACTACCTCAGTGAAACCAACACTTTCATTTGGTTTCTTCAAGAAAGCGACCATATTATGCTTGTCTGAGTACTTTAAGTTGGCCATATGGACTCGATGATGAATAGAAATCGTAAGAATGTAAATTCTAATCCTGGGTTTGATTCGAGTGAGTGACTAAGTGCTGGTAGAGAGAGGGAATTGAGTTTTAATCGATGAATGAAGTTTCTTTAGAATAAAGAAAGATATTTTATTAAAGAAAGTGCAGTAATTATCCAAATAGAAAACCTCTGTTAGAAGTACGCGCCGTAAAACTCTCTAACGGTAATATATAAATGAAGAAAAGTCAATTTTCCCTCACCAGCACCAACGGTCATCTACCAGTATTAAAATTAGTCTACCAGTACTAATATAGTCTACCAGAAGTCAACATAAGACAACCAGTATTATTAACGTATAGACTACCAGAATTAACCTTAAGTCCACAGAATTAACAAGTAATCTACCATAATTAACTTGTAGACTACCAGAATTAACTCTAATACTTAGTACTTACAGACCATAGATGGGTAGAATTTGCCAGCACTGCATCTATCCATCCTCAAATCTATGCTTATCCTGAAAAGTTAGTGCAAAAACAAGAGAAATGCTACAAAGTACCATGAACTTAAACTAACTATATTCTATCTACCAGCATTAATACCCTAGCAGTATTAATGTAAATTAGTATGTACAAACTTTCCAATATAACCTCCCCTCAAATGTAACTACAAATTTAACATTCCAATGCTGACCACCAAAAAGTTAAACCTGGTAACATCAAATCTTTTGGTGAGAAGGTCTGCAACATTTGAGTCAATGTGAATCTTGAGAACATCTATCAATCTCTTCTCATAACAATCCCTTATGAAGTGATGTCGAATATTAATGTGCTTGGTTCTTGAGTGATAAACTGGATTCTTGACAACACATATGGTGCTCTCATTGTCAATATGGATTTTGGTGTTCATGAAGTTAAAGCCATAATCCATCATTTGGTTTTGTATCCATAGTACTTGCCCACAACAATGAGCAGCTGCAACATATTTTGCCTCAGTAGTAGAATTTGCCACAATTGTCTGCTTCTTGCACTGCTAAGATATGAGTCTTCTACCAAGAAATTGACAAATTAGCGACGACTCAGTGATAGATTAAGGGTCGCTAACAGAATGGGAGGAAGGAGTCACAATTTAGTGACAGTTTTAACGACAGCTTAGTGACAGATAATGTGTCGCTAAGAGCAGATAGTGACGACTTTATGACAGTTTTGAGACAGAAAAAATCGTCACTAAGTGCTTGGTTTGATGAGAGTCGAATAGTACAACATAGTTAGTTGGTGTAGCCCCAAGTTATAGTTGGGGTAATAGGGAAATCGTTCAATAAAGAAAACCTTGTGATAACATTGATTGTGTTCTTTATAATTCCGCTGTGCATATTCAATCATTGTTATTGTCAATCCTAGATGAGCAAAATGATTCTCAACATGTGGTATCAGAGCATGGTGGCTCTTGATATCTAGGATCTACAAGGTTTTCTAGTCGTGGTTATGAAGAAAAGAAAGTTATGGTACGAACTTTCTGTTTTGGAGGCTACAAGATCAGATTCGGTGATATTAGGGTTTTTCCAGCAAACCCTAATTCAGAATATGAAGTAAAGATGATGATGGTGTTGTTCATATAGGCAATGATCTTATTCATATAACTTGCTGATTGGTGATTCCATTGTTTGAATTCAACAACCCTTGCTACACAATGATTAAACCTAAATTAATTTTAGGTTTTCACAAAAGCTTCATAAACAAATCCTGCTTTTAGGGTTTCTTTAATAATTGTTGGTTCTTACGAGTTATTTGCTGCTGCTTGTTTTTACTCAATAAAGTAACATGACGTGACAAAAAGTTAGGGTTTTTTACAAAACCCTAATAAGGTTGTGTATAGATCAATGGACGCACGTCTTGATGAAAGAAGCAGGTTATGGTGATGTTTTGGAGTCGCTTATGAGAGCAGCAGTATCAATTAAAGCTTGGTTGTTAGCAGACATGAACAAAGTCGATTCTTGGTTTATTGGAAATCAACGTCAACAACAGGAACTATATTATTTAATTGCAGCAGGCGACAAAGCGGGTCTTGACACGATTCAAGGTATATGTTATTAGTCTGATAATAATATTTGATTGTGTGTGAGTCATGGAATATGGATGCGTGATTTTTGGACATATACAATGTTAGTTTGCTGATTTTTAGGGATTGTGGTTGACTTCCCTAATAACCTCCTGCATATATGGTATGAGATTTGTGATTTATTTGAGATATGTTCCATAAATATAATAATTGTTGCTGCGTGGAAACTTAGTACTGCCAAGTATTCATGTTCGTGATGTTAACTGTGAGTTAATACTACATATATATTTTTTGTACTGCTTGGGATGGAACTTAGTACTCCTATGTTTAAAGCTGCTACAAATTACTTTCCTTACTGTTCGATTATGTTTAAAGCTGACAAGGAAGTGTGCCAATGCTGGTTAAAGTTACACTTGGTACTGTCGCTTTCAAAAGTTTAAGGAGTGGTTTACTTAGTACCGCTTGTTCATATACTTTGTACCGCTCTTTATATTTTGTACTGTCAGACTTAGTGACAGGTCAGCGACGATTCTATGACAATTTAAGTTTCGCTAAAAGACAATGGGAGGAAGGAGTACACACTTTAGCGACAGTATAGTAAAAGTACAGTGACAGCTTTGCAACAGCTTTGTGACATTCTTTGTGACTGTTTTGAGACAGAAAAGGGTTGCTAAATGGCAGATTTGTTAATACCGCTTGTTTGTACCATCAGTGCTGTCCGACATAGCTAGTTTGTACCGCTAGCTTTATCAGATATCGGGTGACTCACGGTTTTGGATCTCGGATGGAACCGTTTCTCACAATAGTTTATTATTATTGATTTTATGGCTCGTTTTGGGATTATTTGAAGATGTGATTACGAAGACAATTGAATATTGCTTATTTGATATTGTAGTTGAGTTTCACATGTGCGTGTTCTTATCATATCTTAAAGTTGTGGATTGGCTATAAAAAGATAACTTGTTCGTGCTTAAATGGTGTTGACGAAGACTTGTCAAAATCTAGCAAAAGTGTGTGATTTTTCTTAGGGTGCTCAATGCTCACATTTGCTATCACTTAGTATGTGTCTCATAGAAGATGAGGATTTTTGTCAAGAGGTTGCGGTCTACTTATATTTCACAGATTTATTTATAAGTTCGATGTCACATGGATAGTGCAAGACATAAGACACAAGTTTGGGAGATTCAACTTCTTCATCAAATTCGTTATACTTCATTTTCTTCATCAGTGATCACTACATAGAGCCTACAGAGTTTGAGATTCAAGAGATGGTAAACATATGGGTTTCAGAGGATGCTTATTGATTAAATGTTTAACTATCTACATGCACCACTTGAGGGGAAGTGTTTCGTTACTACTGCTAGTCATTTCTAACTACTGCTAGTTTATATTTCTATTGCTCAAAGTCATTTTTCGTATTATGCTTCATGGCGGGTATTTTGAGTATTGGAAGGCTAGATTAGTAGTTGTGGTATATGATTTGTAGTTGTTATGATCCAAGTTGCATTTCTACAAGAAAACCCCTATTAGATGATTACAAAAAAGGGGAAGAAGATTACAGGTTTATTGATTTGCAGCTTATTTATGTGTGGTGACAAGTTCAAGGAGATCTTGATTTTGTTTCATTCAGAGAGATGATTACATCTCAACTTCAGGAGAAGCTTTGGCTTTATGATGAAGTTCGTACACGACTTTATTTGTGTTGTCATCATCAAATAGGGGAAGATTGTTGGGATTCTTGATTTGATGAGACAAAGTGAATATAAGAATGAAACAAAAGGACTAAAATTGTAATTAAAGAAATCTTCAAGCTGGTGGAGAATATGAAGATAAAGATGAAGATTTTAAAGATATCAGAAGATCTCCTTATAATGATAAAGATACAGAAGATATTAGAAGATATTCTTAAATGTTTTAAATATATTATTTGTTCTTATCTTCTGTTGTAAGCCTTGATATCTCTCTAAATAAAGAGAATCATACGCATATGGTTTTAGACATCCATGGATACATAGAACTCTCCCAATGAGAGTCTAGATAGATAGATAGTAGTAAGTTAATGTTGTCTTCACATGTTCCTACTGTCTTTGAATATAACAGTATGTATTAATACTATTCGAGCAAAAAGGGATTTTTATACTGTTCGAGCATGTGTTGGGAGCAAAGTAAGTCACTATTGTTCTTTGTTTATACTGTTTGGGCTTTGAGAAGTGATGTTCACGTCAGCAAGTTGCACATGGGGCTCAATGGATATATATTTGTGTTGTTTATATACTTTATGTTGCTTATGCAAGAAAAGTTTATACTGTTCGTGCATAGTGCTGCCTTACAAAGAAAATTTTGTGATGCTATGTTTTAAACATTTTGGGATTTATTGATATTATTTGGGCTTCCAAGGTTTGTATGTTAATACTGTTCGCTGATTAATGGTACTGTTGGGCTTTGAAAGTTTATACTGTTCGACAAGAAAAGGTTAGTACTGTTTGTGATTATATTTGTACTGCCTTTATCGTCTGAGAAACAAGAGTTTATACTGCTAGCTTTGTACGATATCGGGTAATACACGTTGTTTGGTTTTTGGATGGATTTGGATCTTGGATGGAACTGTTATTCACAACAATTTTATCTTATTGATTTTAATGGTTCGTTTTGGAGATTATTTGAAGATGTGATTACGAAGACAATTGATTATTGCTTATTTGATGTTGTAGTTGAGTTTCACAGATGCGTGTTCTTATCATATCTTAAAGTCGTGTTTGTAGCAGGACATTGACTTTAAAGATAACTTGTTTGTACTTAAATGGTGTGACGAGGACTTGTCAAAATCTAGCAAAGGTGTGTGATTTTTCTTATGGTGCTCAAAGCTCACATTTGCTATCACTTAGTATGTGTCTCATAGAAGATGAGGATTTTTGTCAAGAGGTTGCGGTCTACTTATATTTCACAGATTTATTTATAAGTTCGACGTCACGTGGATAGTGCAAGACATAAGACACAAGTTTGGGAGATTCAACTTCTTCATCAAATTCGTTATACTCAGTTTTCTTCATCAGTAATCACTACATAGAGCCTACAGAGTTCGAGAATCAAGAGATGGTAAACATATTGGTTTCAAGGGAAGTTTATTGATTAAATGTTTAACCATCTACATGCACCACTTGAGGGGAAGTGTTTACAAGTTGCATATCTACAGAAGACCCCTATTGGATGATTACAAAAAGGGGAAGAAGACTACAGAGATATGATTTGCAGCTTATTATGTGTGGTGACATAGTCAAGGATTCTAATTCTTATCTTAAATCAAGGGGAAGCATTGAAGATTTTGTTTCATTCAGGGAGATGATTACATCTCAACTTCAGGGGAAGCTTTTGCTTTATGATAAAGTTCGTACGAGACTTTGTTTGTTTTGTCATCATCAATTAGGGTAAGATTGTTGGGATTCTTGATTTGATGAGACAAAGTGAATAAAAGAATGAAACAAGATGGAAACAAGAAGGACCAAAATTGTCATCATGAAGTTCTACAAGATGTAGAAGAAAATAATGATTTGGTCAAAATAAGATAAGAATGAATATTAATGAGAAGATAATTAATTGATTCTCTCATTAATATATTAATTAGTTTCCTTGTAAGCCTAGGACTCCTTATGCTATAAAAGGAGGTCCAGGCATTTAGAAAATATCAATCCATGGATACATAGAACTCTCCCAATGAGAGTCTAGATAGATAGATAATATAGTCGACTGATGAGAGTGGAATAGTACACCATAGTTAGTTGGTGTAGCCCCAAATTATAGTTGGGGTAATAGGGAAACGTTCAATAAAGAAAACCTTGTGATAACTTTGATTGTGTTCTTATTATTCCGCTGCGTGTTATCAATCATTGTTATTGTTCATCCTAGATATATAAGATCTAATCAATCTTGAGCTATAAACGATCTTATCAAAAGTCATCTCTCAAATCACCAATACACCACACACGCGAGGTATTTTAAATGAAACGTATGGCGGAACTACGGAGGAGGGAGGGTGGACAAATGCATCATCAAAACTTCCGATCATAGTGTGTTATTTGATGTGATTCTTGTCATATTCCTCAATTTGCCTGGCAAAACATAAATAGGCTTATAGTCGAGTGGTTATATGCTTGTGGTATTTGTTTTCTTAAACAAGGTTTAAATCCTCATATAACGTATAAACTTCACTCAGATTCTTGCAACTTCTTGTTTTCATTATATGTGTTTTCTACCTCGAGTTTGTTATCAAAACAATCTATCTAGCTTTCTGTTGATCTTTTTTTGACCGCATAATTCTAGTGATTTAAGAAAACATACATAACTCAAAAGAAATAATTAAAGTTGTATTATTAAGCTTTACATGTCTTTTTTATTCTTAACAAGTGTTCTTTCATTAACTAAAACTAAGTTTATATTGGATTCTTGGTTAGACTTAGAATAAACATTGAACTCGAGAGTCTTGAACCTATGAGCTCGAAGAACCATGACACGACAAACGCTCCTAACTTTGCCCCCTATGAGTTATTTTCAGGCTCTGTCCCCTGTCAAACGCCTGGTGGTGGTTCAGACACACACGCGCACACAAAATCTTTGTTTCTCTCAATCATCTTCTTCAAATATAGGCATGCCAATATATTCAAAATATAGTTAATACAAACAATCTTTGCACAAACACTCTTATTATATATAAAGAAGATGAAATAAGTACAAACAAACAAACACTGATCACACAAACAAATTACAACGATGAAAGTGAGTGTGATGTTGTCCTCGTAACAACACACTTTATTGAGAAGAAAAGAAAATTAAACACGTACACGTAGTACTTTATGCATCCATTTGATCGATATGATCCACACAATACACAACTTAAGCTTTCCTTTCAACTTATTAATTCTTTTCATCGACCTTGTCTGGGTGGTTGTCCCCAGCTTCGCCAACCTTGAGTTCCGCATGTTCCTTCAGCAAGCGTGCCACTTCCTCCACCTGGTGTTCCACTTCCTCTATCCCGCGTTTCATTGACTCTACATCTACCTCGTATGTTAGTGCCAATACGTGTGCATCATGCGTTCCTTCCTCCGTTTGGACCATGTTTGACGAGTTCTCTCTCAACTTGCGTGCCATTTCATATAGCTTATCCGCAATTTCTTGTGCTGATTTAGCCACTTCTTTTCCCACCGCTGAATGTGACCATCCCACGAAATCGAGCGCCCTGTGTACCAACTTCATTGCCGTGTCAGCCAATTTCGTTAACGCTTGTGCCACGGCCTCGCGAACCACTTTTGGTGCCGCTTTTGCCAATAACTCTGCGGCTTTTGCCAATAGCCCCGGCGCCAACGCTTTTAGCCCAGCTAGCGCCACTTCTAGTGCCTTCTCAATTATCCAAGCAGCCATTGTTTTCTTTATCAATTTGAGTGAGGTATTTCTTTGTTTGAATTGGAAGAGAAGTAAGGATTTGATATTTTTATTGCTTTTATGGTCTGTTTATATAGCTTTCAAATAGTCTAAAACTAATGTGGGATGGTTGACAAGTTCAGACTTCTGATTATGTTTGTTAGACATAAATGTAAACAAAGAAATGGAAGCTGGTAGATATTAATATTATAAAACTTGAAAAATTCATTTTTTTTATAACAAATCATGGTAATGGTATAAAATGAGCCTGTTTTACTTTTACCGGAAGATTTATATTAAGCTAACTTGTCCGGGTGAGGATCCTCTCAAGTTGGTCACAAGTTGATCGGTCATGTTAGCTTTATTATGAAGTTAACAAATAAGTGGGCCCCTGAATTTTATTAAAAGAAAAATGTTTATACATTTATCTTAATTCTAGTTGGCTAACTTGATCTATCAAGTTACTTTCAACTTGAGAGGATCTTGATCCAACTTGTCCCATCGCTAACATTTTTAGGCGTGCGTTTTCATATAATTTTCTCTTAAAAGACTAAGTTACAGCATTTAATGATAAAAAATATGTTATTATAAATATTAATCTATCTATCTATACTCTCTAATAAAATAAAGTTTTGCACAACTTCTTTTAGCACAAAAATTAAATGTCATCATTAAAACTATTCTTAAATAAAACATTTGTACAATAGCCCAATGCACCATTTAAATGCACCTTCTTAATTCAAGAAACTTTGATACCTATTTAAGGAGAGTCATTTAAGAAAAACGTATAAATAATTTTTTTGTATGTTACAGTTTTGTAAAGTAGAGGTCAAATAACTATTTTTGTTAAATGTGGAAGTCAAATAACTATTTTTTTAACTATTTATAAAAAATAATTAACTTTGATACTCATTTAAAAAAGAGTTAATTGCATTTTTGGTCCCTGTGGTATGGCCAAATTGCAGGTTTGGGACCCTAACTTTTGAAATTGCATTAAGCGTCCCTATTTTCAAGTTTGGGTTGCAGGTTTGGTCCCTGGGTTGCAGGTTTGGTCCCTGGGCAGGGACCAAACCTGCAATTTGGCCAAACCACAAGGACCAAAAATGCAACCCAAAAGGACCAAACCTGCAACCCAAACTTGAAAATAGGGACGCTCAATGCAATTTTAAAAGTTAGGGTCCCAAACCTACAATTTGGCCATACCACAGGGACCAAAAATGCAATTTACTCTTTAAAAAACATTCCATTTAATATAACCAAGAAAACACGCATAATTAAGTTGTTTGTATGTTACAAGTTTTGAAAGTAGAAGGCCAAAACGCGGTTTAGTACCCTGAACTTGTCCAAGTGCAATTTCTACTACCCTGGATTATTAGAGGTGGAGAATGGTACCCTTAATTTGGTTAAGTGGAATTTTTACTACCCTACACACACTTGACATGATCACATGACAATCATGTGAGCAAAACCGGTTAAGAATTAACAGAGAAAAAATAACTTCATGTTCAAAATTATATTTGAGTCAAAATAAGAATAAAAAAACCCTTCATGGCAAAAAGTATTCTCACATTTGGATGTGGTCGAAATTAAAAAGATTGGAAGACAATGGAATAGTGGATGTTGTATACATAGTTCCAGATTTGCAATATTAAATCAAAGGGGCTTCTTGAGGATTTATAAAGATTAGTGCAAAATGGTTCCGGACAATGGTTCTACCAATAGATTTGACAATTTGACACATAAACAATTGACAAGAGTTTAGATTAAAAAATTTATTATCGCCGCTAGTTTACACAAAGTTTAGATTAAAAAGTTTCATGACATAGAAACAACAAAATATATAGTAGGTGTCTTTGTTGCAGACTACAGTAAGTGAAAAAACCATTTACAAAGGAACTTGTTGTTTAGCAACATTATGTTCCATGAACATTCATATATGATCACAGACAAGTTACTCATAGTGCAGCAAAACCCGAAACAAAATACGTAGTAACTATTAGTGCAAGTTCCGCACATCCAAATAACGAAGATTTTCAGATTCCATTAAAATCATGCCACAATATCATAGTATCCATGAAAACAAAAGACAAATTCCTGCCCATACATGAAAAGAGTTAACTAGACTCAAACAATCTTGAAAAGTCAAAATACGACATTATAATAAACGCAAAAGACCAATTCCAGTTTCATAAGCAATGAGTTCTACGCAGATTTTTTAGTTGGCTTCAAAGTTGTCTTTTTGAGTGGTTTCTTTCGCTTCCTTCCAGCTGAAATTATGTATGATTAGTGAAGGATAGACTGATAAAAAAGCTTACAACCTTACAATTTTCATTGTACCTAGGAAATCTCACCGTGGTTCTCTTCAATTCGATGGTTCCATCTTCTAATACTTCTTCATTTAAACTGTCAACATCAGAATTATCGAGGTAATTCTCTTCAACACCTTGAAAGTTTTCTTGCTCTTTATCACCATGTTCTAATCCTTGTTGTGGGTTGTTAGCAGTAGGTACTTTTATTTGGTTCAACAACCTATAGTGCTCTCTTACTGCTTCTATACCAACAGCCACCTCTGCATCTGGGGTTGGATCGAGTGTCTCTGTAATTTCATTAAGTTCAGCCTCACAATCTTCTTCAAGATCACCTTCTTGTGAACTGGTCTCATCTTCTTCTCCCCCCTCATTTTCCTTGCGCCCTTCATCTTTGTTATTTTGAATTAAGCATTTGTCAAGTATGTCCCAATCATACTCATGGTTATCATTCATACTGTTATCATTCATTCTGTGCGTTATTATGAACGAATGAGTAATAGAATCAAACAAAAAAAGAAAAGGAATGAATAAAAACTTAAATATATCATGGCGTTTGCTATGTGAATGGAACAGAACAATTAAAGAGCCCATACACAACAACTAAAAACCTTGATTTCACTTTTTTATGAGAACTAAACAAAGAAAAATAACCATTAAAACCCTAAGTTGATTATTTTGCATCCACTTAACAAAGGAAATAATAAAAACAATTCATGAAATTAGTTACATAATTTGCTTACTTGTAGCACCTATCACCACTCGTCCACCTCAAAATCACAAGCACAATATCAGTTTTTTCTTTCAATATCACATAACTTTGGTAGAGACGTGGGTTTGTCTTGTTTTCTAATGCATAACTAAATAGGTATTTTTCCTCCGTTAAGTCTGAACGGGCTGGGCTCACATGATTGTCATGTGATCATGTCAAGTGTGTGTAGGGTAGTAAAAATTCCACTTAACCAAATTGAGGGTACCATTCTCCACCTCTAATAATCCAGGGTAGTAGAAATTCCACTTGGACAAGTTCAGGGTACTAAACCACGTTTTGGCCATTTTAAAACTATATGCCCGATTTGGCCGGTTTTAGTCCGAATTGGCCGATTTATGCCTGATTTCGATTTCTATCCGTAACCGTGTTTTGTAAATTGTAATCATCTCCATAATCATGGAAAGTTTTAAAAACTTACAATTAAGTTTTTTTGTATGTTATAGTTTTTAAAAGTGAAGTCAAATAACTATTTTTGTTATCTATTTAAATAAGACGTGTAATTAACTTTGATACCCATTTAAAAGTGGAAGTCAAATTTTGTATTGTTTGTAATTGTAGATTTTGGTTGAAATAACTATTTTTGTAAATTGTAATCATCTTCATAATCATGGAAAATTTTTAAAACTTACAGCAATGATATAGCTAGAAATGAATCAAAGTATGTGTTAAACTAAATTCATAATCATGGAAAGTTTCAAATTGTAATTAATTTCGGTTCAAAACCGAAATTCATATGCGTGAAACAAATTTTGAAACACTTTCTATGTATACATAATACAATGGTGTTGAAAAAATATTTAAGGTATGCGTTTAGTGATTATTTTCTCATGTATTACAATGATATATTTTAATTTAACTAAGAAAATGAATCAAAGTTGTTAAACTTTAATTGATTTTGCGTGTTATTATTTTGATTTAGGTTCATTTGGATACAAAGTTTTTTGTGGATAACAGGGACCAATCTCCAGCCTTCATCTTCATCTTAATCTAATGGATAAGATTAAACCCAAAATTATTTTCAATCTTTTTTTTCAAATCTTAATATCTCTCAAACCGTTAATCATCAAGCGAAAAAAAATATATCATCACGACGAGCATTTAATTTCTTTCTATACATATCCACTTTGATATACTTTCGACAAAAAAAAAATTCAAGTTTTTTTCACCTTTTTTCACAGTTTTTTTCACCTTTTTCACTTTTTTCCACGTTTTTTCACTTTGATATACTTTCGACAAAAAAATTTCCCTTTTTTCACGTTTTTCGTGTTTTTTCACAATTTTTTTCCACTTTTTCTCGTTGAAACTTGCATGAGAATCATATATAATATTTAGGGGGTGCTTGGTTGAGTGTTTTAGAAGGTAAGGAATGGTAAAGATATTGAATGAAGGTGGTTGGTTTCATGCAATGCAATGCTCCATTACCTTAAAGTGGGTAATCATCCATTCCTCTCCATTTTGAGGGTAACGAAAATTTATTACCTACCCATTGATCTCACACCCACGTCCCAATTTTTTCATTAACTTCTACTTTCAATATGGTTTAATTATTAAATATTCAAAATAATTAATTACGAATATTTACAATATATTTATAATATGCAGCTTTAGCAAAAATATTATAATATATATATACTCATTAGTTTATCATTTGAGAATGTTATACACATTTATCATTCGAGAATGAAAATTTAACAAATATTTAACATACAGATTTGGCAAAAATATTATATAATATATAATTATTATTTATCATTCGAGAATGTTAATAAAAAATTTACAATCTTCCCTATGAAACCTTAAATATTATACGTATATATCAATATTTTGTTTATAAACAACTACGAGTATAATAAATAAAACAATAGTCGGAACCAAGTGATATTAATGCTAAAAGGAATATAAAGAAATGTTCATTGTATTCCTTAGTATTCCTTTTACCTTTTCCATTACCATTACCCATTTTGAACCAAGCATGCCCTTAGATTTACTGTTAAATCATATATGATGTTAGTGTTAAATCATATATGGTAATTATGTCATATATGATATTAGTGCTATGTCATATATGATATTTAATTTTATTATTAAATCATATATTATTTTAGTATTGTATCATATATGATATATTAGTGTTATATCATATATGATATTTAATTTTAGTGTTAAATCATATATGATATTAGTGTTATATCATATATGATTTTAGTGTTAAATCACATTAATCAAATGTTAGTGTTAAATCATATGTGATATTTAATGCAAATTTCAACAACGGAAAAAAATGAGAAAAAAACGTAAAAAGCGAAAAAGACGAAGAAAAAAACTTTTTCACGAAAAATCGTGAAAACGAAAAAAAAAACGTGAAAAACGTGAAAATCTAAAAAAACGTGGAAAAAAGGTGAAAAAGACGTGAAAAAAACGTAAGAAAACTTTTTGTCGAAAGTATATCACAGTGGATATCTATAGGAAGATAATTAAATGCTCGTCGTGATGGTATATTTTTTTTTTGCTTAACGATTAACGGTTTAGAAGATATTTAAATTTTAAAAAATGGGTGAAATAATTAAATGCTTTTAATCACAACCATTGATTTCTTTTTAGATGGATGGTGTGAATAAGTCCCCTAGTATCCAACCTTTTTTTGGTATCCACTGTAACTCTCCTCTATTATTTTTAGCAACATGGAAATGATTCAAAATTTATTAACCTATAAATGGCCGACCCTTATGTCATGAATTCTACACAAATAATTGTTAAAAACTATTGAAAAACCTTTTGTCCAGCACAAAAGTGGAACCATGCCCTGATTTTAGTGGTTCTTTCTATGGTTTTGACTTTAGAAGGTACATATTTAAAATCGATCTGCAGCAAGAGGAGGATGGCCATTTTGGTATGTATTTTTACAACTGTATTCAAATATATTTTTGTGGTATATTTTATAATAATGGTTCCACTTTAAATAACATCACTTTTATATATCATGTACAGATGTTATTGGACATGTCATTGCGTGTGAAGATCGCGACATGTATGACAAGAATGCCAAATCTGATAAAAAGAAGCCGCTGACATTGGTTGATCATGAGTACGTATAGACCCTATTTGATCAAACAATTTTCATAACAAAAAAAATGTTATACTATTATTGACATCGCATGTGTTGTACATTTGTAGGGGCATCGAACTTCAATTCACATTGTGGAGTGCGTTTGCACAACAGTTTAATGACATCTTGAATACCTGCGCTCATCATGGAAAGATCATTTGGTGCTGCAACTAGCCATGATGAAAATCTGGGGCGGTAACATTTATAACAATGTATTCATCCATTTGATTTACTTTTTATTTATGTTTTGTAATATTTCAAGACGTTCTACTTATTCCATGCCAAAAGTTCAATATAGACCCAACATTTGTCATAGACCCAATGAACCAATCATAGCCACTCATTTTTTCATCAAAAATAAAAAAACCCACTTTCCACCTCTTTTTAAAAAATTAAATATCTCACACACCGTTAATCGTTACGCAAAACAAAACATTCCATCGCGACGTCGATTAAATTTTCTTTCTATAGAGGGGCGGGAAACTATTTACTTCGACGAACTTTTTTTTTATGATTTTATCGATGTCATATACGTTTTTTATGAAATAATATATTGATTTATGAAATATATATGATTTTATGAAATCATATATTTTTTTGATATATGGATTTTCATAAATATATCATGATTCGTTGTACGAATCATATATGAATTCGTTGTACGTATCATATATGATTCGTCTACGGATCATATATCATGTTCGTAATTACGTGGACTGAATCAAATTGAAAAAAGTTTGTCGGGAATACAAATCCTTATATGATTTTTTGAAATCATATATGATCAGTTATACGAATCATACTTGATTCGTTATACGAATCATATTTGATTTTCGCATTCGTGTATGAAAAAAAAAAATAATCGAAAATAAGTTCCTCGGAAAGTATATAGTGTAACCCGTCTTACTGAAGATAAAAATACTCGTCGCGATGGTGTATTTTTTGTCGTGTGACGATTTACCGTTTGTAAGATATTTTATTTTTAAAAAAGAGGTGGAAAATGAGTTTTTTTATTTTTGATGAAAAAATGAGTGGCCAGAATTGGTTCATTGAGTCTATGACAAATGTTGAGTCTACGTTGATCTTAACTCCTTATTCCATATTATGACAACTTTGTTTAATTAGGTAAGATGTGTGTTCAAAACGCATACAATGCAACTAAGTTGTTCCTTTTTGATGCCACACAACCAATTGTGGATGAGAAATTCCAAGATGTCGAAGAATATAGTAGCAAGTACTTGAATAATAATGTTTTTTGCACTCTTAACTAATTACGATATATGTTTTAATTTATAGTACCATAACTATACTTCAATTTATGTGCAGGTTGTTTGCTAGAGAAGATGTGGAAAAATCAGAAAATACGGCAACACGTATATCTACGGCCTCTAAAAACTCTACCAAGGAAACTTTTGTTGGTAAGAATCCTCAAAGGAACATCGCTGAATTGTTGGATGTCACGCAAGTACTTGTGTTACGTTTCATATGAATATATCTAGAGCTTTGCTATTATCTTTTGAAATGATCGTGATTTGGCACATATCACCTACACGATAACTTTTTATAATGTTATTACTTTTTTTGTTGCTTCTATAACTAATATTCCCGTTCATGCTCCTTTAAAAAATGTGGTAGACAGTTCATGCTCCTTTAAAAAATGTGGTAGACAACAACTATTTAACGAATAATAGATGTGCAAATTTTTTTATAAAACTAATTAACGAAACACAATGTATTAAATATTAGAGTATCTACTACGATACATAGGCTGTCTTACTCTACAGACAGCGAATACTAAATGTTGTTTATTTTGGTATTTAGGGGGTTACTTTTGTTATTGTGGGCACAATCATCGCTATTCATGAAGAGGAAGGTTGGTGGTATGTAGGTTGTAGGTCATTCAAAAGAAGGAGATTCGTGAAAAAGACATGATTGACCTCGAAGCGGACATCCCTAAGAGAAGTGCTTCTGGTAAAGATGTGCAATGTTGTTCTTGCCATCAAAACAATGTAAGTTTCCAACATGAGCATACTACATGTAACACTCTATTCATTGGTAGAATTAATTGGAAGCATTGGGCATGTATCATACTATGAAACAAAATTCAGGTTTAATTTTTTGTTAGGTTTCGACTTCAAGTAATGGGTTCAGGAACGAAACACCGGTACCATGTCGTTTAACTCTCTAAAACTATGAGGTTAGGCTGTTATGGATAGATCTGCTTATCAAGTAGTGATAAGTATGCCAAGGTGATGCAATCAAAAGTGCTATAGACTTTAATAATACTTAATACTGAATTTATTTGATTATATAATAAATCAAATGCTTACTAAATACGTGATACATCATCATGTGTGTAGGTCTGATAATAATGACCAGCTTCGTATTACTGAGGATCACTGCTTTGATTTGGTAAAAAAGTATGATTTTAAGTGTTTTCATTGATTGATTACAACCTCAAGAAACTACTGTCAATGTTCACCGTGCTCCGTCAATCTTATGATCCTCAAATACTTGATTCTGTCCGACTTGCTGTTACACCAATCAAGGTACACAATTATACATGATATGTTTTTGAATTGCATTTTTTTATTTGACGCACGCAATTTTTCCAAATAATTTACATGTTGTTTAATATTTACTTGCTAGTTGTGATACTGAAAGCAAAAGTTTTTTTACCGTATTTAAAGTTCTACAAAATTAGCAATCAAAATCAACTTTTACTAACATTTTGTATTGGTTATTAGGTGCTTGATGAATGGACATTCACTGCTCGATTGATTAACGGTCACGATTATTGCTATTCAAACCATCAAAAACCTGGTTTATACCAATTGTATTTTATTTTTTATTTAATTTACGATTCAATTCTGTGAGGTATAATAATTCTGTTTTGTGTTTATTATTTCTTTCATATATGAATGGGAATCTGTTTACGTATGTTTTTTCTTACTTATTTATATATTTAACTTAGTAAAAAAATCTTTAAACTTCACCCGGGGTTACACGGGTCTATAAGCTAGTTATATATATATTAATATGATGTTGAATGATTCCTAATACAAGCTCAAGGGAAGTCAACCATAAATCATACGTTAGACAAAAATATTTATTGTGATCGAAATTAGTTAATTTGTTTCTCTATGGTACAACAGTAATATCTTGTTTTCATATTAGTATATTCACATAAGATTGAATATTATATTCGAGTTAACTACATTCTTGGTCCTTATGGTTTACCGGGTTTAACGGTTTTAGTCTAATAGTTTAAAATGTAACGGATGCAGTCCGTTTTTGGTCGACCCGTAACACCTTTGGTCCAAACGTTAGTTTGACCAACTGTTGACTGTCAAATGTGAGGGAAAACTTGTCTTTCTCTATTATTGATAGGGACACATATGTCTTTTACTCGTTCCTGCTATAACCATTGATATAGTCGTCCACTTAATACGCTGCCGTTTCATTCACCATCCAACTACCTCCATTACTTCAAAGATTATCACACAGATAATCAAAACCCTAATTTGCTAGTATTCTTCCCCAAAAATGGTATTTAATTGGAAGTTGAGACCTAAAGGTGACAAACTCAATTCATACGTGAAATATAGTAAGTGATTTTTATCATTTCTTATTTACTTGTGTATTCGTATTGATCAATAACAATGTGGGTTAAGTTATTGATTTTAAAAATTGATTGTTACACAGAATGATCCTAATCTATTTTCTCTGAAAGTCAACCATGGAGGTGGATTCAGTTATGTATATGGTCCAAAGAGAACTAGGGCTCCAAGGCATGTATATAAAGGTAGGAATGTAGACTGGTTTGATGATGTTGATGCAGATGGGTTCTCTATGATTGAAGTATCAAGTATGCTAAAGGAGTTAGGTTATGACAATCCAAACATTAAAATCCTTTACAAAAAACCTACATCTAATCTAGATAAAGGACTTGAACCATTAAGTAAAGATATTGATGTGCTGGAATTGCTCAGCTATGTGCATAAGTTCAAGTTAATTGAGTTATTTATTAAGCATTTTGTTGATAAATGTGTTCTAGATAAATCTGTTATAGATTTTGATCAGGAGGATAACAGTGTTATTGATGGTTTGGAGAGTAGTAATGCTGGTTTAGGAACACATAAAAGTAAGGCTTTAGAGAATGACAATGTTGGTTTAGGAACAAATGAAGGTAAGGGCATAGAGAATAAGAATGCTGGTTTAGGAACAAATGTAGGTGAGGGTATAGAGAATAACAATGCTAGTTTAGGAACACAAGAAAGTGAGGGTATAGACAATGACAATGTTGAAGAGTTGGATCCCCTGTTTTCTTACCCAAACACCAACCATTAAAAAGGACAGTCAAGTAAGCATATAAGTAGTCCACATAGAAATGTTAAAGGTAGTGATGACAATGAAGAGAGTGATGAGACTGAAGAGAGTGAAGAAAGTGACTTGGAATGTGATATATAGGATAGGATTGATGATGTTTATGTTGACATGGAAATATTTAAAAAGAACACTGATCCTAGTGTAGAATGGGTTGGTTCTACTGAGCCTCAGCCACAAGTAGAAAAAAATGATCAATTTGTATATGAGGAATGTGACCTTGAGGACTTTGATAGTCATATTGATCCTGATGATGATGAGGCTGAGAGAAAGAAAGCTTTGAGAAAAATAATTAAATGCCACAAGCTTGTAGATGGTCACTTATATACTGAAAACTTCTATGTGAGTCAAACATTTCCTAAAAAGGTAATGATAAAAGACATAGTGCCTAGGATCTCAGTTGAAAAAAAGGATGGAACAGTATTTGACTAAGAATGATAAAGAAAGGGTTAGGGCTGAATGTAGAGGTCTTGTTCTTGTTTTTTTCTAATATTGGGCCAAGTGGTGAAAGCGTATATAATGCAGAAGGCCCAACTGATGGCCCAAGTAGATCTCAAAGTCAACCATGTGGGATAGATTCCAATAAGAAAAAGACAAAGAAATGGGGCAAACCAATGGTTGAAATATTAAACTGTCCTTGGTTAATATTGTGTAAAACCAAAGGGGGAAAACACATGATATTGTAGGGTTTTTAGAGACACCCATACTTGTCTTCAATCTAGAAATGTTAGAAAGTGCACAGCTTCATTTCTAGCCAGAGAGAATGAGAAAACCATCAAGCCAAACCCTAAGATACCACTATTAGCTCTAAAAGATCAAATACAAAAGAATTATAAGATAGGGGTTTCAAAACAAAAAGTGTTTAGGGCAAAACAAATGGCACTAGAGAAGGTGATTGGTGACCACACAACATAGTATTCTAAGCTGAGACAGTATGTGTTAGAGTTAAAAGAAAGGACCCGGATACAACAGTCAAAATTGATGTTGAGAGGAACTATGAACCTGATAGTCCAACAAGAAAGTTCAGAAGAATTAATGTGTGTTTGGGTGCCTTGAAGAGTGGATTTAAAGCTGGTCAAAGAGATCTCTTAGGCTTGGATGGGTGCTTCATGTCTGGCCCATTTCCTATACAGATCTTAATACCTGTAGGAGTGGATCCAAATAATGGTATATCCCCTTTGGCTTATGTAGTTGTTGAATATGAAACAAAAAAAATCATGGCTATGGTTTCTTGACTGCTTTGGAGATGACTTAGAGTTGTTCAGGAACTCAAACTTTACATTTGTTATAGACAGACAAAAGGTAAACATACTTAACTGTTTTGTTATGTACAAGTACTTAACTCATTTCATTCCAATTAGGGGATTATACCAGCATTGGCAGAGACATTCTCAGCTGCTGAACATAGGTACTGCTTGAATCATATATATGATAACATGAAGTACAGTGGAGAGGAAAGCTATTTAAGGAACTATTATGGAGATGTGCTACTGCTACCATTATGTCCCACTTTAGCAAAGTCATGGAAGAAGTCAAGCAAGCAAATAAGGATGTTTAAGATTAGTTAAAAGACATTCCACCTCAGCATTGGGCAAGGTCCCACTTTTCTAGTAAGACATCACTCTGATAATCTTTTGAACTCATTGCAGCAATTATAAGGTTTAACTTAATATATTTTAATTGCAGGTTCTTTTGAACAACATGTGTGAGGGTTAAACATATAGTTATTGGATGGAAGGGACAAGCCTATCATTACCTGCTTAGAGTTCATAAGAGAATATCTTATGAAAATGATTGTCATAGTCCAACAGGTAATTAGCAAGAGTACTGGTCCACTCACCCCTAAGGCAACCAAGATTTTTGAGTTCATTAAGAAACAAGATGCCCAATACATTATATCATGGAATAGGGGGATTTTGTATCAAGCAGCTGGTCAATATAGGGACCAGTATGTGGTGAATGTTTAAAAAAGGAATTGTTCTTGTAGAAAGTAGGATTTGACAGGGATGCCATGCAAGCATGCAGTGGAAGCTATCTGGAATATGGCAGAGAATGGTTTGGAATCTGGCATACCTAAAACCTAGGTACATCAAGGTTATTGGCTAAAAATGGGAGGAAATGTATAGGTTTAAGATCAATCCATGCAATGGTCCTGACTTATGGCCTCTATCGGATAGCCATATCATTCTTACACCATCAGACTACCACACACCAATTGGCAGGCCTCCTAAGAAGAGAAAGAAGAGTTCTGCAGAGTTGTATGATAGAATGGTGAAGGATGGTAAGTTAAGTAGGGCTGGTAAAACAGTCACTTGTTTGAAATGTGGTCAAAAAGGTCACAATAGCAGGCCTTGTAAGTGTCAAAGAAGTCCTTAATCTACTGGAAGACCAATGCCTAATCAAGAAGCTTCACAGTGTACTCGAATACCATCACAAGGTATTGTCAACCCTTCTGTACCAACTGTTAATGTGAATCCATCTACACAACAAAACATGAGCCATTCTGCCCGCATGTGACTGTCAATCCATCTGCACAATCAAATGTCACTCATTCTGCACCAGCTGTGAGGTTCTCAAAAGCTACTGCAAGCAGGCTTTCACCTGAAAAAAGACCAACTCAAGTGAGAAAATAAAGGTTGAGGAGTGATGTGTGTTGATCCGGTTGGTTATGTTTGTTTGTTTATGACAATTTCTTATGTTGCTTATGTTATGTTTTTTATTAAGACATTTGGTTATGTAATTTAGGATGATGATGTTTAAGACTTGTCTTTTGATACTATATCTATGAATTTGGATACTACAATTACTGTTAATGGCAATGTTATATTTTAGGCTATACTGTCTTTTTGGTATTCAGTGTATATGGTATCTGCATTTGACAGTTTTGGTATTGGTATTGAGTGTATGAATGGTTATGTATAAGGTATATGGCAGTTTTGACCCAAGTAGAAAACTCATTTGCATTTGACATATGAATGGGTTAGGCTACTACATTGACCCATTTGGGATGTTAAAAAGTCAACAATAACTATTATAGAGGAAAGCACAAAATGCCATTAATTTAAGATGCATTAAACACATTACACCAACATTCTGAGATTACAAGACTACCCAAACACTGCTGACATTGCACTGCAAACTACCATTCATCAAATTCATTTAAGAACAAAACACAACACAAAAGCTAACCAACTAATCCCTAACATCATCTTCAACCTTCTTGATTCACCTTGGTGTTTTGCAACCCTAGCTTGTAAACCATTCATGTTTCGTAGCAGCCCAGGAATGATTTGAACAGATCTTGCACACATGGGTAGGTACCAATCAACAATACCACAATTTGTGCCCTTATCTAAAAAATTAGGGCAAATTAGAAAATTAGGGCAAACTATAAAATTAGAGATCTTACCCGCCCAGAACAACAACAGAAACGCCTCCCAAGATTAAAATCGGTCCATGATGTTCGAATCACAAATGGAGTGACAAGTTGGACATTCCATGGTTTAATGTGGTTTTTCAAGTGTGTATGTTTACCAGTTGTGAAAAGAAGAAAATGAGTGGGAGTGATTTATAGAAGAAGAAAAGAAGTAAAGAATGAAAAGAGAGACAAATTTTCCCTCAAAGTTAACAATCAAAGTTGGTCAAACTAACGTTTGGACCAAAGGTGTTACGGGTCAACCAAAAACGGATTGTATCCGTTACATTTTAAACTATTGGACCAAAACCGTTAAACCCGGTAAACCATAAGGACCAAAAATGTAGTTAACTCATTATATTATGACTGTGTATATTGGTTTTAACATCTGTCAATAGAAGGAAAGAAAGATGATGGTTTAATGACAAAAATATATTAGGGTAGCTGAAAGAGTCCGTAATATAAATTAACAAACAAGGTTTTCAAGGAGCACGAGGTTTTACTGCGGAGCACGGGGTTTTACTGTGGAGCCTGCTTCACAATAACTGATTGCAGGCTAGCCAGTTCATCTTTAGTAACCATTTGATTGCTCACTCTTTAGCCTATTGAGTTGATTTCAATTAACAGTTAGCCAACTGATGACAAAAGTCTGCATAGTTCATCTACAGAAGGTAAGAGAAAGAAAGATCAGCATAATCATTGGATAGTGAAACAAGCTAGTATACTAACACAACTTAAATCAATCATGCAAATTTAAATTCTGGGTTTGCATAATCGTTCAGAAATCATCTTAAAAATAGCATAACGGAAGTATGTTTTTATCAAGCTAGCAAAAAGGTGTAAAGGGTTACGGTAGTCGCAAACTAATATCTTAACAAATGCGTTAAACGCCATATTAACCCTTAGACCTAACAAAAAATAAAAATCAACCATGTTCGTGCACCGGTAGTATCACTTACTAATTGTCAATGACATCTAAAGCCATTAAGATTATTAGTTGTACCAGCTATTTATATCACCCTGTTACGCAAGCGTTAAGCCTAACATTTTCAAGCAACAACCATGTTTCGTACTTCATTCGCATCCAATATAAAAATGGCAATATCAGTAAAAGCTCTAAACTTTGTATATGCTACTTAAAAATCGGGTTGAAAATAATGAAAAAGAAACAAAATTCTTTAGAACGGACAATTTATTGTACCCTAACAGTTAATGCCGCAATTTAGGCAAAGCAAATCTCACCTCCATCGGCGCAACATACTTGTTCCTGTTCTGTGCTGCTCGGGCCTTGCGCCACTTGTGTGTTCATGATAGTCAAATCAACCAATGGTGCATCAGGTGCTATTAAGAAAAAAGGTGAGAACGGATAAGAGTTGGACGCCTCATGTGCCATGTATAGTGTAAGAAATAAGATCTTGTGGTGACCACGCTTTTCTTGTTAATTGAGCTCCAGCTCCTTCCAAAGCGTTTGTTATTTCTTTTTCTTTATGGAAAAGAACAATCAAAGAAGTAGGAGATAGCGACACTTTACCATCTTCATAACCGTCACCAAGAAATAAGAAAGTTTGATCAGACCGTTGAATTTTAAACCCATCAAAACCAGCTACCGTCATATCAGCACCTAAATTAGACCCACGTTTCCAAATCCTGTAAGTATCAGAAGGAGCAATCCTTCCTATTAACGGAATAACTGAACTCTGAAAATGGAAACTTATCTCCATATAAAAATCACGAATACGATTCGCAGAAGATACAATTCTAGGTAACCTACGACACCATTTAGCCCAAGCCACTACTACATTACAAGGCTTTAGCGACAGACAATTCTGTCGGAAATCCGTCAGTATTGGTCGTTTCCGACGGATCTGTGACGGAAAAGGTCTGTCTGTGATTCTTGGTCGCTAATCCTTATCTGTTGGAACTCTGTCGGAAACAGTGACAGAAAGTATAGCTCAAATTTCTTTTGGAAATTCGTCGGTAAAAATTTCAATCACAAATCAGTCGGAAAAGTGCAATAATAAACCAGTCAGAATTTCCTCACAAAGTGGCCAAATAAATGGACATGATATAGCTCAAATTTATGTAATCCTAATAAAGCACAAATAACTGGAAATAAAAGTCAAATAACTAAATAAAGCTCAAATTGATAATTCATAATGTAACATTCAGATTAACATAAACTTTAAAGAAATCCAGGTTTAGAACATGAATTCAGGTTCAGAACATGAAAAGCTGAAAAGATTGAAATACAACAGCCAAGTTCGAGTGTTATCTAACTATTGAGGGGGACGTGGATCGTTAAATTTCTTTAGCATCAAGTTAATATCGTCCATCTTTCATTGCCACTCTCTCTCTCGATCCTCTTCACGAGCATTCGTCTCCAATTCCCGTTGTCGCATATGTTCCTGCAATTGGCTTTCCACTTGTCGTTGCACCTCCACTTGCATCTCTACTTCCGATCTTGCTCTCATTTGCTTGTTATCCTCTTGCAACTGTCTTATCATCTCTTCCAACGTTTGCACCTACATTGTATCAAGTTGCATCACATCAGAAAACTTGAACACTAACAAACCACCCATAAGTGACTGTAATATGTTCTCCTAGAGGTGTCATACAAGCACCCATTAATTTCAAGACCTTATAGCAGATACCATTACCATTACGCTCAAGTATACAGAACCCCAATAACAGCTTATGAATTGAGTTCCTCGACCCTAACTGGACTATGTATTGGTATCCACGAATTATATTTGACCCACTGAAAACCCAAATAAACATTTCCCAATACCCAAATTCATATATACAAGCATTCAAACAAAATACCTGCTTCCTCAAGACCTCAAGTTTTTGTAAAAGAAATAGCAAAATCATTCACAATTAACACTCACAAAATGGGTACTGCTCCACACAATGAAAGGAAACATGCTGCAATTGTTGTCTTGCAACATAGTTAGACGTTAGAGCTTAGAACAAGGGAAATGTTCTAAACAGACCAGTCAAATTTTAAGAGATTAAAGTCGGGATATCGAAACAGACTAGAACCTATCTATAAAACTTAGTTGTAACTAGCTACATATTGACGTAAGTCTAAGTGTATTTCATTCATTCAAGACTGTCTATCGCTGTATCTCAACAGGTACATCATTCACTAACAGTAAAAGATAAACTAAATCGGCTATTGATAAGGTAAATGAGTTACAGACCACATTTATACGGGTCACTAGGTCAGAACAGAACAGGCCACAACTGAGCATAATTTCTACATGTCAAACAGAAAACATAATAATTCCTTATGCAGCATGCATGTCAGAAACTTAATGATAGATGTGGCGATTTTAATTCATTCTTATAGCAATTGGGTCAATTCAGTTGGAAATTTACATTACTGATAGTGGGTCAAAAGTTGTTAAAGGTGTATTGCAATGCTTACAACCTCCTAAATCCTTTTTTATGTATATTACTATATTAAAGATATAGCTTTTGCAGGATATAGCCGTACATAAAACTAACTAAACATGTTGGTGGGTTAACCCAACCTGAATAAACCTTTAAAGTTCCCTGTTTTACCCAATACCCCACCCACCTGTTTTCCCATCTCTACTCGCAATCAACAACTAAAGTGGCCAACTATATACCTCTTTCTCCTTGAGGCAGATATATTAGAAAAGTTTGGGCAACTACAATTAGGTTATAAACTTATGACAGTAATAAAACTTGTAAATGTGTAGAGACGACAACAAAATTAGGTAGAACTCTCTCACTACATAGCTAAAAAGATCATCATTTGAGCGTATGTATTCAAGCATGCTAATTAACACTTGTTCAAGATTCTTTCACTTTGGTACTTAGCTAATTATTGATTTTCTTTTAGATGTGTTGTCACCAGATGCAAAAGAAATTCTGTAAAAATAGCTTAGAGACTGTCTCAGCGAGCAGCAATGAGTTTAAAAGGCAACATGCAGTAGTTGTTGCGCTCTGCTTAATTGCTATGTTTATTTATCACTTGTTCAACAAATTAGTTATAAACCTTAAAAATACCAAAAGGACTAACACATGTTATAAAGCAAGTTTTTAAATTGTATAATGCAACTACTCATAAAAGGTCAAACTACCAAAATTAGAGATATCAGACCTGTTCGCTAGGTTGTGATCCCGTGTGATGAGCATGCAATGAACTAGAAGAGCTTGATGTTCTTGTTGTTACCATGAGCCTTGTATCCCTTCGTGTACCCAAACCAACTAACTTACCTTTTTTCTTCCCCCCAGTGGCCTTCTCCCATAGATCAAAGTCATTAGGTGGATGTTGACTAGCGTCTGGTTTATGTTCATCCTCCATAGCAGCCTCAACAGCATCCTACGATTCATATGAAAATGTGTTAATGAAAATTTATTGGTTAAGTATTTCATTCATCGTGTAATTTAAAAGGAGATGAAAACAAATTACCGCCACTCGTTTTGATCTACGTGTGATGTACTCCCGTGTTCCGTTCCCCACCGCCTCATCTGTCCCATCCCCTGACCCCTCATCTGTTCCATTCTCCAACGCCTCAGTCGTTTCTTGAGTATGAGTATACTCGTAAGCTTCTAATAAACTAACATGCCTCTTTTTTTGTTTTTCCTACAAAAGCTGTCATTAGTTAAAAACTTATAAATTGATTGTATAATATACAAAGCCTAAATAGATTATACTTACCATTTTGAATTTGTGTTGAAGAATGGTGATTGATCCGGTGGTATGTTTTGATATTTGACCATCTACCTCACTTAATCTGTTTTGTCGAGCTATAGCTGATTTCTTTTTCCATCTTAAGGTATTCCAAACCCTGTCGATCATATCCTCCCAATCGGCTTGATCTATCCAACTTGGCGTATACGGCTTAAGGACGGATACGTCATTTCCATCCTTGATATTGTCCTCTATGGCTCTAACGCTGTGTTCTCTAGATTACTTTAAAGGAGAAAGGAAAAGAAAAGAAAAGAAACTTAAAATTATTTGTGTTCTCAAGATTGTTTCAAAATAGAAAAGAAAGGAAATGGAAAGAAAATGATGGAAAATTAAAAGCCTTTTTTTCCCAAATGTTTCCTCCCAAAATTGGGAGGACTGTGAAGGAAAGTTTACTTAAATTATTTTATTGAACAAATTACCCTTGATCTTCTCAAGTTTGATACCTGTTGCTAGTGATTTTGGGGTTGTGTAATTTTTTTTTCTTAAATCAATGAATCGTGATGTTATTATCTCTTAGCTCATATGGCCCAGTTATGAAGCAAATATTTGGATAATACATGGGCAAAACGTGTTTTTATTAAAATTTGTATACACATGTTTTATTCTTTTTATCTTATATATCTGTAACTTTTCGTTATGTTATAATTTACTCACCATTAGTTAGTATATATGTAGGAAAGGGTATAATCGTAAATATATATATCCTTCTCATTTCCTTTCCTTTCATCATTTTTAACATAAGAACACAAGACAAATTACTTTATTTCTTTCCTTTTACTTTCTCTTATTTTCTTTTCTTAACATTTCTTTTCATTTCCTTTCAAAAATAACTCGAGAACAGAGTGTAAGAGCAGCCTCATGTCGACACGCACCTAATATATCAGAAAACCTACTTGACATGACCTTTTCCCAAGCTCTATATACCGCTGCATTTTCTGACGGATGCCATTGATATTGATCCTGTATATACATCAATTTTTAAATTTTCAAATATAACTTAAACATTTCATTTAGGTAAAAAAAATGATTGTATTACATATTCTTGGTCATTTAAATTATCGTAATATATCACAAAACCTACTTTTACATATTCTTTTGGTCCTAATAACTCTACAATGTTATAAAAAATTGAAGTAAAAACCTGAAATTCCTCAAACATTATGTCTCTGCTTTCTTGGTCAACCTCTCTCCACGTCGTCCAAGAACCATAAAACGAGATTTTAAAATACTGATAATATCCCGAGTAACATGGGGTTACTGCAAAACTACAAGATTGAAAAAAAATAGGTAAAAAAAAGTAACATCACCTTTATTAAATAATTAGATACATACCCGCCATAATAGAGTGTCATCATCGGCCTTTGTGATGGGTGATTAGGTATTGATTGTAGCAAGTTTGAACCATGTACATGTTGTGATGTCTCTGTTGCATTGTCATTAGTATCACCATGGGTCCCATTATCATAATCTGGATCCGGATTACCGGATCCAGATGTACTCCTACTACCATGACCGCATGTATTTCCACTTCTGCCCCTTCCCCTCCCCCTACCTATGCTACCATTATCATAATCATAATCTACATCTTGGTTACCAATATGTCCACTTCTACCCCTAGATACATTACTACTTCTGCCATGTCCCCTTCCTAAGCTTCTACTACCATCAACATGATTTCCATCTTGATTATCAAATCCGGCTACATTGCTAAATTATATTTACACGCCGTTTCATATCTGATAAGCTTCATAATTTAAAAGTCTAACTAAATTATGAAGCTTATCAGATAGCTATGATATAAAAGTCTCTCAAACTAAACCGAAACACACAGTAATTGTCGCCGTATAAGGGGGCACCTTTTTCTTACCCTAGGTCATATAAAAAAAACTACCTAGAACTGGTAATCTGACCCAATGACAATAATATAACTAAATGCAGAACTTGCTTATCTCATCATTCAAAACATAACACCTAAACTAGGAGCTGTCAGCCTACATATCATAACATTAGAGAGGAGAGAGCCAGAGAGGGACGGTGGACAAACCTCAGCTTTTACAAAGCAGTCAACACGGTCAATAGACATCATAGTCAAACATGGTATCGTTAACTCTCTTAGTATTCAAGTCATTTGACTCACCTAGTAGTTTAACTAATTAGACTCGCCTCTTTTATCTTTTTATCAATTTGACTCCCTTGATTTAGACTCGCCTTGTTTTAGACTTGACTCACCTTATTTACCAAGCTCAGACTCGTTAGAATTGACTCACCTGATTTACCAAGCTCCAACTCGTCTGGTTTTAAACTTTTAATTACGCTCGCCTGTATATTGATTTAGTATACTCGCCTGATAGACACTAGACTCGCCTGTCACATTGACGTTTTAATACTTAGACACTAGACTCGCCTATGGTTCTGAAAATGATAACCATAACCTAACCATAACCTAACCATAACCTAACCAACCTAACCATCACAGCAACAATCACATTAGTTATAAATCGAACAAAATTAGGGCATAATTATTATTTCAATCACAGCAACAATCACATTAGTTATAAATCGAACAAAATTAAGGCAAAATTAGCAAAAATTAGGGCAAAAAAATATTTAAAAAATTAGGGCAAAAATAATTAGGGGAAAATTAAACCTCGATGAGCTTAAACTACATGGAAGGTGGCGATGTGGTTGACGGCAACGGCGAACGGTGGCGGCGAACGGAGGCAAACGGCAGGCGATGTGGTTGATGGAATAGTGCGTGTGTGAAGTTTTAGAGGGAAGTGAAATGGTAGATTTTAATAAGTTTCGAATTTTGTTTAAGTCTTTAAAATATGTGTGAAGTTTTAAATAAAAAAAACTTTTGAAACTTTTCGATGATTTTTGTGATTTGGATAAAAATAAATGTTAAGTTAGAAACTTTTGGAAGAATTTATATTACTTGTGGTGTTTATTGTTCGGGTAATACCTGAATAAACTGAAAACTGGAGTCGAACTGAATCGAAAACAACCAAATCGGATATTAATTTGTGACCGAACCAAAATTTTCAAAATTGAACCGAACTGAATTAGATATTTAGTGTTCGATTTCAGCTATGATTTTGGCAATCTAAACTGAACCAAATTTTAATAAGTTTGTATATGCAATTTAATAAGTGTGAAAGTGTCACGTTAATGTATATGCAATTTAATAGGTTTGTATTTTAATTGAAAGCGTCTGATTAGTTTTATAAAGTCTTTAAGAAATTTTAATAAGTTTTATAGAGTCTTTGAGAAATTTGAACTTAATGTATATGCAATTTATTTATGAACACTACTAGAAGGATTATATTAGAAGTAGGGACGGCAACGAGTCAGGTTTTGGGCGGGTTCATCCGTGGATATCAGTTATCCCCAATTAAATATTTTATGAAGAAAATAACGGGTATCAAGATTAAATCACACTAAAACCATGAACAAAACAAAACAAAGCACCTTATAATATATTTTAAAATTTTAATACCTAAATCCGTATCCAAACCCGTCAAACCGTCAGAGACGGACCTAACAAAAATTTAACAAGCAATGTATATGCATTTTACTTAACAAAAAGGATTATAAGTTACATGTAAACCAACTATTTGTAAAACTTTTTTTTTCTTATTAACTATTTGTATAAGAAAATTTGACTATTTGTACTATGGTTTTAAAAGATCACACAATAAAAATCATTTTTGTTAGATTATGAAATGGGCCAAATTTGAAACATGAGTTGACGGCACACAATAAAAGCCCAAAAGCTAATAAAAAATACACTAATACAAAATTTGAATATTTTGTGAGGAATTTCCGATGGAAAATTAAAAAGTACAAAATCCTTGGGATTCAGAACATTTCCAACGGATTAGTGACGAGTAAACATAAATGTCAGAATGTCGTCGGAAAATAGTCGGTGGTTATGTAAATTAGAGACGGATTTCCGACAACAGTAGTATCTCTCGGAAATCCGTCAGAAATCTGTTGGAAAAGCACAGTTGTCATAAATCTGTCGGAATTTTGCAGGAAATTAGTGACGGAATATATCTGTCGGAAAAATCTGTCGCTGAAAGTCCATTTTCTAGTAGTGAGCTAACGGCTGATAACGTGTAGCAATAATCATAGCAATATTCTCTTCTCGATTACTAACCGCTTCTTGTAAAGCACTCCACCCATGCTCATTCTGCAGACTCCAATCCGCACTCGCAACCATCAAAATCACCACCGAAACAGGATCCTTAAGTCTCACCGCTAAATGCAGAGGCGTTTCATGCAATGGAACATCTCGGCGGTTAATAACAGCTGACACAGCATCAGCATCCAACTCAGGAACTACTGATTCATCCTCGGTGATCACGTCTCCGGCTTTTGCCAACCGAGAAAGGGTCGATATAATATTCCTAAGGGCAGTATGGTCATTTCTCACAACCGCTAAATGAGCAGGACTATGGGAATACTTGGATCAATCTTTCCCGAAGTAATTTTTAACTTCTTAACAATCAA